>DWDT01003337.1:0-12423 GCA_018245595.1 Microceris scylla | reverse complement strand
ATCAGCGTTACGTAAACAAAAAATCTCCCATCCACCGCGTAATTCGTAAACGACCGTTGGGCTTCCTTGGTTTTTGCTTTCCTCTTTGCCGTGTTTAATTTTATCATCCTTAATTAGTTGCCGGTTGATATGTATAGTTTTTATAATAGTCTACCGCGCTATTGTTAGTTAGATAATTACCTATATTTAGTTTTTGTCAAGATAATTATCTGCGGAGTTTTCGTCATGTCACTCGTACTATTTGACCTTCTAGAATATAATTTGTTCATCTCCGTTCCGAATATTCCGCTATTTTAAAACTTTCAATGATTATACAATTGTACATTTGCTATCAACTTTGGCGCTGTTCGTAACCGCGTAAAGGTTAGAATTTTCCTTATTGTTATTGTCGACGTTATTTCAGAGAACAATGTACTCGTATATATCCTTTGAGTCATTTTATTTTCGTTATTTCACATATAATTATCCTATCTCAGTTGAGTCCTACAGATCGACCTTTATGAATAAAAGATTACGCCTAATCCGCCCGCATGCGTGTTCCAGTCATATTAATTTAATATGAGGGTAATAAACATTCTGAAATCAGCATAAATGTAATGCGTTCGCGATAAAAACAAGATTAGAGATCTGGCGAGGAAACTACATCAGGAGTAGCGTTCGTAGCAACACGTTCGTTTTGAATAACTTCCGTTATAGCATTACAATTTAATTTTATTATAAATATCAGAATCGCTATATGTTTTTTTGTGAACGGGAATAAGGTCCATTTTTACACGCTTTATATTATTTATATAGGCAAAGGATACACCATTGGATGCGACCATCTTTTAGGACGCTAAATATAGGACGCTCAGATGATACATCCGACATTTTTCACATATTAGCACCAAATATGTATCCAGAAAATTCATTCTATGATCCTTTAAGTAAAGAAAAAGTATGACAAATGATATTTATCACGTAAAATGCAATATTATTTGTTGTATGGTAATATAGATCAGACCATATAGTTTTATATGTTTATTCGGTAGTATTTTATCTTTCACACTATGTACAAGAACAAAATCTAGAATAGTATTTTTTAACAAATAACTAATGTGTCTCAATAATTAGTTGTAATGTTTGCTACGACAGAAAGGTAGTAATCCTAATTTTTGAAGCTCAAGCGACGGTGCTCGTCCCTCTCTTTTTATGCTGTACATGGTTTTTAATTTTCGCTCTCTATTCATTTTCCTTTTAAACCTGTTACGGTTCCGTCACAACTGTTTGCGCTCATTTGCAATACCTATGTTACTTTTTATAACATTCCTCTTCTTCATGATGCGGCTCGCACCGTGTCCCGTGCTAATACGGGCGTTAATACTGTGATAATATTGACCTATGTGACAATTGAGATGCAACTGTATTTTAATGCAGAATTTGACATATGAATTCCAACAAACTAAAATTTATTTAAACATCAACGAACAAGTTTTTTTGACATATGCATCCGATTCTGCTGTTTTGTACAAATTGTTAGATTATTACAGTTACATTTTTAATTCGTTATAACATATTTGATTTCGTATACGTGTCGGTGCGGAGATAGAATACATCACCCGACTCGAGGACGAGATATCGGGCTGCTGTAGAAGGCGGCTAAACTGGCGCTGGCTGATTGTGGTATGGCGTGGCCAGCCTGCGCATGGCTACATACATCTTGGCCGCCTAAAGGCAGCAGCGTATTTGTAGTATGAACTAGTGGCTTGCGATCCCCATCAGCATACTCAGCGTGGAAATTAAGGGAAGTAGCAGTGGCTTAAGAGCAAGCAGTGACTTCAGATAGGCTGAAAGTGATGATCGTGAGGATAATAATGATGATGCAAATACTTAATTGCACGGCAAGAGTCTTACTATAAGGATTTTATAATCTAACAATAACAGTAATATTATTATAATACCTTGGTACGACTCACACACTGATATCTGATCTGCAACTAGGAAGAACCTGTACTATGATAATCAGACGGCTAATAAACTGCACTTATATATGTTAAAACATGAATCACTCAGACGGTTAAGTTTACATCTAGGTACAGAGCTTAATGCCTACTCATCTTCATGACATAAAACTTTGTCCTGACTGGGAATCGAATCAACCACGCTAGGCTTAGTATTCTGGATTACTAGGCAATATGCTGGTCAATAAACTCATTTCTGCCTTTATGTAAATGTTTATATGCATATATGTATATACTTTAATAAGTTAAACAGCAGTGTTTATTTTTTGGTATTGATAACAGCCAAGTCCAGTACATAACGAGAACAAGGTTGTCGAACGTTTTTCCGAGTTTTAAGCGTGGATATGGATACAAAAAATTCTTACGAAAAACAAGTACATAACATAACATCACGCCTATATTAGCCCGCAAGAGTAGGCAGGGGATTTTAATATAATTCCTCTTCACTTCAGTTTTTATATATTCGACCATGGAGTCGTGAACTTATTCACACGCTATACATCGAAAAATTTTATTAAATTTTAACTTCACAATTTAATTATGATAGCAAAGTTAGTAGACGTCTCTCGCGTTTGACTCTATGAATCCAACGGCGAGTTCACAAACGGTGAGGTAGCAGGAAGTTGATTAATTTTAAAATGTTACCCAATGAGCGAACGTCCATTACATACCTACAATGTTTGCATACACGCCGTGTGTACATGTAATGACGTACGTCGCAACAAAGAGCCGTTGATGGAGAGACGTGTGCGACCTTGCGCCGATCTTGACACGGCAAATCGCGAAACTGGTAACATGTTCTACAATCCTCTATTTGTAGCTAATGAGCATGTTCGGAAGCTAAAACGGCGAGATGTTTGCACATTGAAAGAGCCGAAAGATCGCGTTGGGAAATTTCAATGCTTGTACATCATTAGTTCGGATAAGATCTTGCAATCGCGTTGTCAGAGAACGTAGCTTTACAACGAACGCTTACAATATTTAGTAGCGAATGACAACCTTATTCATAACGTTCTCTGCCATGGATTAAGGTAATGATTATATCGTTCGTTTCTACCGTATTTCGATAGCGGTAAGAGGAAGCGTGACAAAACATACAATAGCTGCATTAGCAAGGTTGAGATAGCGCTTCTATGAATAAGAACGCAGTATAATAATGGTAGTTTGCGTATAATCGCGGTCATATGCCACGGGAAGGTCATATTGCATAAATTTGATGGGCATATCAAATGACCGTAGCACGTGTCATTACGATTTTACTTGCAGACATATTACGATATGTCATTAAGATTGAGAGAAGGGACGTTGTGTGCCGGTAATTTCAGTCAGTATGTTCAGTGTTCAGTACTTAAATTTGACTGTTGAGTTGTGGTTTCGCGGATTCGATTCCACTTCAGGGAAAAATTTTATGTAAATATATAATGTGAGATGAGCACAATTTCTTTTGTTTGAGTGTAAAAAATGTCTATATTATTATGTATGATGTGTTATTGTAATTTATTAACCATGTAAGTATTTATCATAGAACACGCTCGTCTAGTTTTGGATTACATTGCCGTGGGCCGAGTATGGAGACTTAATATAAGTACTTATACATGTATAAATTTTTTTTACAAAAGAAACCATTTATTCCCTAAACAACCGAACTTGCGTGGACACCGGCTGCCCACCACGTCTCTCTTTTAATTAGCTGTTATGGTGTATACCGGTTTTCAGAAAACCCGATCACACGTTGAAACTTATACGCTATATAATAAAAACATTTGCGCATCTGGAATACACGATCCATACTGGATATACGCAGAGTTATGACCACAGAGTCCTTGCAAGTAACTGGGACATAATTTTTGGTTATACTGTCCGAGTAACTTGCTTATCTCCTACCTTTAAGTGGACTGTCAAGCAATCTATGTATACATATATTTCTTCACTCTGTTCCAAGTAGTTATAACAAACAGGTGACTAAATACATAGCATACGTTAAACATTTCAATGTTTCCATTGATGAAGCACCTGTACATAACTAGAAACTGTACATAACTAGAAATGTAACCTGCATCACCGCAATAGGATCAGTTGGATGGAAATGTAACAAATATCATTATTAACATATCAATAGATACCTAACAATACGAGTAGACCAAAAGAAAAATTAACACGTAGATGCATTGTACAGCGAAAATAGCGGAAAGTATAAATGAAAATTCGTTTAATTTCACATTTATGATAATTTATACACTAATCATAGTCTCGTTCCGCATGAGCACGTGTGCTTAGACCGCGTGCTAATGAATACTAATTTACTGTATTATACGGTGTCTCATCAGAGCTGTCCGTTTTATTACTATGAACGTTAATTGACAACTATCCTAAATGATATGCACTTCAATCAAACGTATGTACATACGTAAGTGTTTATGTTAACTAAGAACGCGAATAGACCATGGTCCATGGACTTTGATCACTTGTTAAAACTATTGTAAATGAAGTGTTAAGAAATATACTTTATATAATTTGTAATTATGCTATAATATGTACATATGTCGGCTTAACTCGGAGCCCAAAGACATTACGTTGGGGTTGAGATTGTGTTCGACTCCCTCCGTAAACATTTTTGTGTTTGTGCCGAGCGTTATTATTGTGTTATGTGGTTGGGTCTTAAATTAACATATACATATTTATATGTTTAGAAATTTATAAATGTACTTTATCAGCCGTCTTATTACAATTCTAGACCGAATGGTCTTATCCTTAGATGTTATGAATATTTTTATCGTTTTGTGCTTTGACACCGTCCATTGGCATCGTATTCCAAGCGTTTATATTTAAATGTCATATTCCACCACCTTTCCGCTAACACGAACCCGAACCGTACAGCAGACGGATCCAACAGTTGGTTTTTGGCATGAAAGTAACTCGCAAATAGGTCACGAGATACATAATGTCTATTATTGTATTGAACTTTTTCAACATCATAGAAGAAAATTCACATTGGTTATTTTCTGCTTTCACGAGTAGGTACTATCTTACTCTATACTATATATTTAGGTGAAGTAGTTCCCGGTGGCCGCGGCGTTGTAGCGCATCGAACACGATATACATACGAGTATTAGAACGATGCGCCACGACACCATCGATCGGATCGATAAGTTCGGTGTGCTAAATGTGTTTTAATCATATCCGACACGCAAATTCGTATTCAGAAGCGACTGAACTTATTTGTGTTAGTCGTTATTCAAAACTTATACCTATTTTACGTAGTTTTAAACACATTTTTGAATTGTCTATCATGAAAACCATACACCTACATACATCCAGGACTTATTACCGCGAATCGAACTGGAAACTGTTCTACCAAGCAACTATGTGGAATGTCAATTAAAGTAACTATTGTCACATTGTGAGATTCTGAATCGATTTAATTGTGCCTTTGAGCAGTGTTAGCAATTTTTCTCCGCGCCGTTCGTTAGTTCGCTAAGGAAATGTCGTATTTAGCTGCTAACTATTCAAATACCACCGAGAACTAATAATGGTTTTCTTACGTTCCTTGTGTCGTGTTAGTAATTTACAGGTTAGACGTAATAAACTTCCCGCAGGTGGCGATATGTTCTGCAGACGGTGCACGCTTCCGTTTTAGTCATGTTTACGATTGGTGTTGCCATGTTGCAAACGAACTTGGGACTAATAGATTAGTAGGTATTGAGACTTATGTAATGAATTAGTACATACATATTTCGTTTCAAACAACTCATTATCAATTTACTTGTTTATAACAATTATGGATATGATATAATATAATATAATGGTCGTCCGTCGAAGCATTACACTTCTTTTGTCGCTAAGTAGCAATGCTTGTATTGCTAGGTTTTGGTTGATGATTATGTTGTACCAACAAAAATTCATGACTTGTTCCTCAGAGATTAGTCGGGACATTAATGACAGGTAGGACCTTCGTATGACATAAATAACTGAATTCAGATATCTATATTGCTTACTTGGTGTAACAATAAAAAAAGTAATTTAAATTTTACTACGTAATAATAGATTACTTTTGTTTCAATATTTTGGGTATATAATGACGACGGCACGAATTTTCAATGCATAAAGTTATGAACGGTACTCCTTATTTAACATTGTTCTCTTGCTACTAGTCTTAAATCTGCTAGGGTAAAATTATGTTTCGGGAACGCTGAACCGTGAACCCGAAAAGTCCCAACTAAATCCGCAAACACCTGGCAACCTTATTTACGACACGTTGCTAAATGCGGGCGTTATCACATATATGTATCTGTTATAAACAAGTTTTTTGGTTCCTCAGCCATGGATATGTATATTCATGAGATGGCATGCACCATTCACTTACGTTAACTGTCACTTTTGTCGTAAAATATCGCTTTGTCAATACATTGTTGAGTGTTTTTTAACAACACTCTATTCGTTAGAAAATTGGAACGCAGGTCAATTTTTTCTGATATATTATGTATTCTGACTTCATTCGTATTCATTCATATTCATATTCATATTCATATTCGTATTCAGATACACACGTACAGTCATAGTTTCATAAACACCATCGCTATTTATTGTTTCATCATTAATTATAGAATTTTCTGTGATTTATAAAAAGGACTTATGTATTCTAATCTTACCGGAGTATCATATGCTACCTCTTATCTGTCCTTCTTTGTTAGTGTCGTCACCGTCATAAACTTAATTTGTAACAGCCCTTGTTCCAGCGTGTCCGCATACAGCACCTTGAAACAATAACGTGAACCGAGTGTTCGACGTCCTACATATTCTTTTACACGTCTTTAGTTAAATTAAGAGCTATTGGCGTTCTAACCAATTGTATATTGATTTGTATTACCTCCAGATTTCAACCATACTTTTTGTTTATTTACTTACGAGAATTATGTTACCTCCTATCTACATTATATAGAAACAAACTTCCTCTTTCTATGCACATTTTTCTGTCATTTCTGAATATAATCCGTTAATTGATCTATGGTTAGTCTTTAATAGTGATTCTGTTTTGGTACATATAGCTACATTTATCATCTAATCTCAGGAAAAGAATACAAAATGAAACGAATCACGTCTCCAGTGCAGGAAACGGGGATAATTAATCAGGGATCTCATTTTGTCCAGGCATACGCGTGGAGAACGGCCGGGATTTTGTTAAGAGGCTCCTCTTTTGGGATGTTATCGCTTATCTTTCGCGTCATTCGTATTTTGCTTAATTTATAGCCTGAAGTTTTGTCCATTCTTGTTTTTGTGGAATTTGTTTTGCTTCCTTTACAATACCCGTCATCTTGGGTTAGGTTCCATGGAATTTTTATTTTTCTTTGATTTTACTTAAAACATTTAGGGAATAGAATACATTTCATTTAACAATTTCAATATCATTGTTTTCCTCCGTTGTTCCCAACCGATTCACGCTTTTAGCAACATGTTTTTCTCTGGCATTCGTCCCTATTAGCTCACTTCTTTGTCACTTCCTTCTTATTCATATAATATTTTAAGCAATTCAGAGCCAAATCTTTCTTGTTCATCCTCGCCCCTCTTAACCGATAATAATATTCTCCCTCTCTCATACATATTAATATTACAAACGCGATCTAAACAGATTTGGTTCAAATTTGGTACGTTAGTATAACTTGTTGGCAATTATACCAACACGTATGTTTATGCAAACGAAGTTTCAGTTAAAAATTAGTTCATAATATACATACTTAATTTAATATTTAATTTGTTTCCATTTACAAATATAGAAACAGCCGAGAATATTATTTTTTTATCAATGCAAATAGTCAAGAAGTATCATTAAAATATACATCATTGCATTACTACTCTCATTTCTTAAGTATTAACTAATTATACACTGATTGTGAGTAGTTTTTTCGCTTGTCATTCGCGTGCTTTACTTTTTATACATCAATTACTCATTTTGATGGAAGGCAGTGGCGCGTTTCGCGATTATTATTTAAATCAATTATAATGGCATGGACTAGATGTGGCCGTTAATAATGTTAATTTAAGTCAGATATGGTCGGGCTAATCTGGAATATTTAAGGCAAGTGCACACGAGGGGGATAATAGTCAAAGAACTACCATACAAGCAAACTGCATGAATGCTATAAAAATTACGAAAATTTACGATATGAATAGTATGCTTCCAATTTCACACAGGCGCAATGGCATGTAAGATGGTACAACAATTTGTATGGCCATCGCCTGCTGGAAATATTGCTACCGCTTAAAAGTATTTTGTATAAGTGTGTTCCAGTCCGAAAAACGCGATAGGCAGCTGCGCCTAAAACACGTCTCGTGTCATCTTATTACTCAACAATAGCAATATGACACTTAATATTTTCAGATAGTAATTCGATGCTTCTTAACATGGACCCATTATGATCATTCATGATTTAAATAATGATTAAATCTGTGATTGCCCTTTGATATCTGATAGTTACTTGCTGTTTTCTATTTCTCTAACGTAGCTATAATATATGTTTATGAATAAGTTTTACTGCTTTTGTTGTTTTCAATTGATCTCGCATTGAAATGAGAATTGAAAAAGCGATCTGTCATTATTTTAATTGGCTACTTGAGGCACTATTACGTGAAACAGCACGCAAACTTACGACGTCTTGTTCACGATGCGAATGTTGAAAAACTTAACGTGCACCAGTGGATTCACAAACCCTCTTTGTAGTTACAACATAATTATGTAACTTTGAACTTAACCGGAGTTAGTTTTGCGTTCATGTTATACCTACTTGTTGTTGAACAAGTTGTTTTCGTCTATTAATCCATGTTATTCATTACTTATCTACCACTTCTTCATTACGCTACATCTAGTGTGAATTCTATTAGTTACTATTTTCTATTTATCACACATATACATACATATACGTAAACACCACACACAGATTCATGTCCGCAGTCAAACACACTTGCACACGCAACCAGGCTTACACACACACATATATATAGGTAGGTACTGGGTGGATAATTTACAACATTTCACTCATATCGATTTATTTCTTTACCTATTTTATTTTATAATTGAACGGGAAAACGAAACAAATATTTTAAGGACTGTAATTTAAAAAAATATTGTAACACACTAATAGGGAAGGTACTGACTCCCAGGCCAAAACTCACGATTTTCTGGGAGCCAGAGCTCTCTGTTTGAAATGTGACATGTTTTGGTCAATAAATCATTATTATTATTATTTTCCATTTCAGAGTGTTTCATGTCGGTATATATGAAGTGTTCCCCTTAATTAATGTCTCTATTCTACTTTGTATCATTATTCTCATTTTTATATCCTGCTTCTGTAACTAGAGCTTCTCATTTGTTAACGTATACAGTATGTTTCACGTTTCAAATTAATCCACTTTGCAACTCTTCATCCAGTTCCCTTTGTGGGGCGGCCGGCCGGGGTTCCAACAATGGCATCAACTATTTCCTCTGTTTCATTTGCATCAACAATCGGCTCCGTAATAAAAAGCGGAGTAACGTTTCAAAGCTCGTCATAATTTACGTGCGTCACAAAGGTTTATATATTGTCGTTATGCGATACTTCGTAGTATTATAAGAATACTCGTATCCATAAACACGTTCTCATATAGAATTTTATTATTTATTAAACATAACTCTTTGCAGACAGAATACCTACTCGAAATGAAGATCGTAAAAAAATTCACTCGATTTCGTTGATATTTTAATATATCATTTTACGTACGTAGTCATATCACAATCGGGATACGGCTACACGATTTAGCGATCACACGTTATTCTCGCTTGTATCGTAGTAGATCATACTACGTGATCTTAAATAGCTGCTACTTAAAACGTAACAGGTGAATATCGCTGATCGCAAGTGTTATAAATACTTTAAGATATTAGAAGCCTTCTTATACGATTCTATTTCCTGGATCTTCGAACAAATCCATAACATTATGCCACCAAAGGGCGCGTTGCTGACAGTAACTCGTTCTAAACCTGCACAAAGGGTTTTAATACCGTAAAGCTTTATTTCTATTGTGTATAATAAACGCGTGACATGGAGCGGTGTAGCCGTGTGACATACGCGACTCGCCTTTTGAATTTACAAGTAATTACTGTCGTACGCCTTATAGTTCAGGTTACGGACGATGTGTATATTGTACTTAGCGATAAACAAGTAAAGTTGACCCCTGCGAGTTGTAAATTATTATTATTATCAACAATGACGACTTATTTTAAGCTATATTACATGACCCTGAAATATTGCCATTTAATATAAGTTATAGTCACCGTGATTTCCCAAGACCGCTCTTATAAATATATTGTCAAATCTTCAACATCACCACCGTTCCACCGTTGCCTAGGCCTAACCCTCCTTTTAGATTGAGGAGAGTTAAAACCGTACTTTGCCATCTTCATACGAGTACATAACATGTTAACAATTAGTGTAATGAGTAATTAGTTTTCGTGTTCATTATATACAAACAGAAAATGTCTCATTAATTACGATTAAAAAAGAAAATTTTCGGTATATATAAAAACACACAATGCGATTTTGCCCTCCGCCGCGTAGTGTTTGTTACCCTTAGGGATTGCCGAGGATTTGAGAGAGCTTTTATTAAGTAGAATATAAACATTGCGTCTCCCCCTCGCAGTTGATTGTGTAAATCTTAGCTCGTTTATTTAGGTTTCTGTGCCGCGTTGTATTACACACTGTGCCGCTGTATAATTACATGTTTACCTATTGTACTATGTCTGTTCTTCGATGGCTATGACGGGAATTTCTTAAAACTGTTTATGTTTCAGTCCTCGTAATAAACAGAAGGGATCAATTTAAAAATATTTATTTGTTTATTTTTTGTATTAATACCATCTGATACAGAAAATACTCTAGTATCACTTCTAAAATGTAAAATGTTTCATGGATTACAACAAATGACGCTTACTTGTTCAGCGTGTTGTTAGAAATATTCGTATTGAGCGCTCGTGTTGCGCACAACAGTCGCCGTGCTGGTATCAGCCGTACCATTCTGACGGCTTCCATTGCCTTGCATTGACGGCACGGGCTTGTAGATTCCAATTCCGTCGTCTAAAAATATTTATTTAATGAACAGGAGTACCTGTAACTATTATTATTATAAATATGTATCTAAACATACATTAATCGTGTAATTTATCAGTTGTCTGCGTACAGTAGCATATTAAGTTTTATCCACTTGGCATATTAATATTGTCATGCAGATTACATACTTGGCTATTTGCTTCGGGTGTGCGGTGTTTCTTTTTTGTATCTGCATTTAATCTAGGATACCTTTAATTATGATAATAATAATTATTATTATTACTGTTACGATCGTTTGTTTCAATATCTAACGCAGATTGACATAGTATAATAGTAGTCGAGTAAAAAATGTATCTTTTATAAAAACCCTCGCTCGCTGTGGGACCTGGGGGTCATTGCCTCGTACGGATATAATATTGAAATGATTTCGTAGCGCAGTGTTGTCTTAATCTCCTGTTTACGTCTGTCATTGTTTTGTTCGACGACATCTCGTAGATGATGTTTCGAGGCTTTCTTGTTCTCGTGTATTTATGAATTAATTTTGAGTAGCTTTGTGTTCGCGGCTAAGCCGGCTTCACACTTGTTATTAGATGTACTCCTCATACAAGTAATTCGTACTTTCAATCGTTTATTTAGTATTTCATCTTTACATTAACATTTTAAATGTCGTGTAATTATTTATTGTATATGTGAGTAGGTACAAAACATGTTCTATTTAATAACATTTAAATAACAGGTTTATTATTTACAAAACGTATTATTCATTAATTCACCCCTTTCATATATTTATAAATAAAAGAGTAATGCGAGAAGCTATTACGATGTTGTACAACTTTACCAGGAAAGTTTTGATGAGTCTGCGTGACAGACTCTCAGATTTCTCTCAGAGTGGAATTTCAAAAAAGATGGCAAAAAAGTTAGTAAACTTAATCGCAGTATCACAAGCCGAGAACTTCTGACACCAATAACAAGTGGAAATTGGATTTTGAATTCCAATCCGCTGGCATCGAAAGTACGATTGGTTGAGAACGAAATTATTGCTGTTACCTTCTCGGATACTAAGCTAACGAGCGATATTGGTCGGTCAAGATTGACTGAAAATTGTACCTACAGTATTTCTTATCTCCTGTATTTAACAGTTGATAGTATTATTAATATTAGGAGTATTGCTATATTGATGCCTATTAATTTTATCACTCAATACTTCCAAGTGGCCCTTGGCTCGGCCTCACGGTCTAACAAATGTGCCAAAAAATGTAACACATGCAATAGAATAGGTATCGTAAAGAGAAAAATAAAGAATTTGATATGGAGAATTTCATACTTTTAATGAGAGGGAGGAAAGG
>DWDT01003336.1:0-12426 GCA_018245595.1 Microceris scylla | reverse complement strand
CTACTATTTGAAGTTGTACAAATCACAGTCAGCTGTGTAAATTGCATCATCTCAACAATGCGAACATTGGGAAACTTTTAAATACTGTAAGATTAAAGTAACTCGATTGTATGTATAGGTACTTCACGTAGCGAGGAACCACTCATTTTAATAGCCAAATAATTAACCAATGAAATGTTAGAATAAACAAAAATACACTTATAATGAGTTGTATCAAGCCAGTCCAAAATTATATAAACCAGGTCTGCTACCCGGCCTGTGGAAACTGAACGTTCAAACAAGAATAATGTTAAGGCATTTCTTGCACTGAATTACACTTTTATATTATGATACTAAAAATGTACCATTCAATACCTACTTATTATGTTTGTATGTAGAACAGATTAGCCAGCGGCTCCTACTCAGTTGTACAAGTTTAATATTTGTGAAATATTCTTTACTTAGACGCTGGTCCGCTCTGGCGTAGCTGTTGTTCGACTTTTAGTGGGATTAATATTATTTGCTAAAATGTTATAGATACCTCGTCTAATCTGACTTTATTCATTAATTGTTATTTTCAATATTACTTTACATTTTGGTCATTATTTTTCGACTTTGTTGTGCTCATCAGCGCGCTGCCGCCCGGAGGTCTAGTTAGCTGGATGTGCGCAAGTCCGGGTATTAGGAAATGTGAAGGCCACCCGTCGATGCAAACCTCACTTGTCAGTCCCTGTGCCATTTTATTCGGGTCTAACTGACGTTACTTGATCCGTTCGACATATTGTTAACTTGTTCATTCTGCTACAAGAGGTGAACAGCAATTTGATAAATTACTTTATTAAATACACTCAACTGGTACCTGTACATTAATACTTGTCTTTCGAATATGCATAGATCATTAAAATACTCTTATTAAGAATGATTTAAATGCCTTTGAGCCGTTATTATAAATTGTATACCATCTTTATAGACATATTAGCAAGAAAGGTGTGCGGTTTCCAGTACTCAGATTATAAATTATAAAAAGTCAGTGAGACCGACTTCTTTCGAGAGCCTTATGAAAATTTGTTTTGACATCGCTTCATACGAAAATGGATTAAGTTCCTAAAAAACCTAGCAAACCGGGAATCCTTAGTCATAACATCGGCCACTTCCTCTTGAATAATCAAAACTAATAAAACCTCCTTAATGAAACTCTATTATACAACGTTCCCCTGCGACAAGCATGCCGTAATAACATAAGGTTATTTGTCAGTAGATTGTTTTCTAAGAGTTGTCTCATTAGTTTTGAATTTCTCTTATGAGGAACGACTTGCGTGCACACGTAACACTGCTCAAGGATTGCCTCTAGATTTTCGAGTTACCATCATTGAAAGTTTCATTATCACCATAAACTATATTATAACCCTCGGGAAATATTTATTTACGGTTCTCATGCTGACATTTCATGAAATTGTTTTATAATTTATACCCCGAGTTATTTAAAAAAAAAATCGTTTGATGGTATCATGGTTTTTTACTTTTTTTGTTATGTTTTAATTTATTTCAAATAATCTCAAGTAATATTTCGGTATGAGTCTCCCGTTGTAAAAGTTCTTTACGAGAAACGTCTAAGGGTATCTTGACCTGATGTTGCTAGGATCAATAATGATGTAGTAATCAACGGATTTGACGTCGTAACTTTGAGTAAATATCTCCTTAAATTTATAAATCATTCTCAGCACATATTCACTCTCAGCTTATTTCTCCCGCTTCGTGTCATAGATGCATGATTAAACACCTATACATTGAAGCGATAAAATGTAAAACTAGTCTTAAATATCGTTGCCCTCTATTGTAAATTCTTACGGCGTCAGTGGATATAAATGTATACGGATGTAGACATTTCGAACGATGTTAAAATTCTTGTTTTGATAGGTACAACGTACAACATTCCAGTCCATTGGAAAATAATGATGTTACTAGGTGCACGAAAGCTGTGTGGGTGTCGGCGAAAATTTTAACCTGCCTACAGCATATTAGCATCAGGTTCATTCTATAAGTTATAAAACTCTAAAACTTGACAAATATGAAAAGGACCAAACAATATCCAAGCTTAATTTTGAACTGAGTATGCCATGAACAGCAGTTCAGGGCATACTCGGTTATTGTTTTGCTCTTTTATCTATAATATTCTATACATTTGTCCTAGTACTTACGCTTTGTAGTTTCTGTGTGTTGCAGAAAATAAAAAAATATATTAATTAGTGTTTCTGTTTTTCTTAGAATCTTCAATATAAGCCCACTTAGCATTCTTTAGACTTGACTCAGATTAGACTCATTTTAGATTTGCCTCAGCAACCATTATAAGGATCTTGTGTAGCTTAAATTAAATTGCGTTAAATTTATTTACGATAAGAAATAACAGGAAATAATTGTATTGAACTCTGAGCAATAAATATAATCTTTTATATATTGCTATCAATTATTCATCATCATCATCGTCACCATAATACCGCCCACTGCTGGACGTAGTGCTCACCGATGGCATGCCACGAAGCTCGCATAAAATTATTTATTTTATTGTGACTGTAACTAACTAACAGGTACGTGTGTTATCAAGCCGATACATTATGTTTAGTTGTATCTACGTTACTTACCGGGCTTTGAGCATCCATTGTTGAAAAAATCACCTCAATGCCTTATTTTGATTATTCACTGTTATTCCGTCACTGAACACTATTCACTGGGTCCACATGTCTGCAGGATTTACCTCGCTCCTTCAGCAGAATTGAGTTAGGCCTCTCTCGCGATCTCCGTGTGACCGGCGACGTATGACGCGCCTGTTCCAACCGGCAAAGCGACTAGAGTCGTACTGAGAGTATTGCAACAATCACCAAGGCTTATATATGAGGTTGTAAGCTGACGGGCTATATACAAAATTTTGTTTTTATGATCAGACATGAAATAAGTGTTTCAGTCTTACGTTTTGTAAGCACTTAACGACTTTGTTTCATAAACTTTTGTTTCGTTCTATTTTATACGGTAATATATCTAGAATTTTAAGTAGTGGAGACGTTTAATGTGTACTTTTTAAAGAGCGTTTTTTCAATAGTTGAAAAACAGGAACGATATATTTATTATGACTACATAACATGAGTGCTTATATCAGCGTGACATTGACAGACCTTTTTTTACCTGTTTATACAAAAAAATATGAAGTCACTTGCACAAGTATGACGTTACAACATCATGAATGCTCGTGTAATATTGGGAATACTTCAAATTGTACTACGAGCTTTGGACAACGTCCGCACCGATCGTGGGCACATTGGAAGTCCTCACCCTACAGGAAAACAATTGAGGTTTGTATGAGGTGGTCTAAAGAAGCAATACAGAAGCTAAGTCACGTTGCAAATCGCTGTGGGCTCTCGTGACGCACCTCCCGATAGTTGCAACACCGCCCACATGCGAGGACGCGTGCTCCATCGATTGACTCTTGTAGGATTCCAAAAATAGCCCTTTAATGTTCTGGAAATAAAATTAAACAAACTTCTTGATGACTTTCATTTTTAAAATTTTCAATGTCCATTTAATTTTCCATCATGTCATTGATCAAGATTAATAATTTATAGAACCTTTTGAATAACCTTACGGCGTATCTATTAACGTTTTTATGTAGACGGACGTATAATTTTTGTGCGTGATTGACGGACTTTAATGCGTGCAACTCAAGATGACGGTTGTAATTAATACTTAAGAAAACCGCCAATTATATAGCATTACTGGTCACAATTGCTTTTGACTATGAGAAAATAACTATCGCTTAAATGGAATAAAATATCACGATGATAACCCTTATAATAAAATACTTATTGACATAGGTACACGTAAGTTTCTGTAAGCTTCTCCCAAATATTTTATATTATGTTGCTTTTCCCAAATATCTCCCATTGGCTAGGAATCGAATCCATGAGCTCCAGTTCACCGATCAGCTTTACTTACTATTTGGCCAACGAGCCAGCTAATGCATGTCTGTTTTGTACATTATTTTATATTTAGTCGATACACATTTATTTCAAGCTGCTCAAAAACAATGTCTGAAGAGTAAAATAAAGAAATTATAGCCTCTTTTATGAATATATAAATGTGACAAATGAGGATTTTGTAATGTAGCATACAATAATATGAATGTACTCGTAATTATGTAGCCACGCTGATTACTAGAATCCCCGACAGTTCCCCGGCTATTAGAACGTGTTGGCAAGCGGCGCACGATCGTGTGAAGGTATTATAACACCACGCTATTGAGCACAACGGTTACCGCAAGGTTTCCACAAAAACTTATTCGTTAAAGCAACAAACGATCGAAGGCTTGCTTAATTTCCCAGTGGCACGCTCGATTCCACATCTAATTGTATTGTAATTATTATGTCCAATTTATTCTGATATTGTACCGATGTTTTATTGAGAGTTTAGCACCGCTTGAATCAGATTAGTCTTTGCAGACTTCAATGGTAATAGTACATTACATATTGCATGAAACATCACTTTTTTGTATTTAACACGTTTTTAACTAAATTCAAAAGAACGGTTTGTTGTAATTCACATAGCGTTTTGATGAATTTTCTTCAGATATCGGTAGTTTTATGAGCCAATTCGCAAAACTTCTTAATATTAATAATAATCAACCCATTATAATTCCACTGTTGGAATATGGGTCGCATTTCATATTGGGAAGGTTAAGGCCATAGTCTACCACGCTGGCCAAATGCGAGTTGGCAGACATCACACACCGAAAATATTTTTTTTTTATAAACTCTTAAGGTATGTTTCCTCGCGATGTTTTCCTTCACCGTTAGCAAGTGATATTTTAAATTTAAAACGCACTTTTGTAAAGAGGTGCGTGCCATGAATTTGAACCCAACACCCTCGAAGTGAGAGGCTGAATTCTTAACTACTAGGCTATCACTGCTTGTAAACTTTAGAAATTTCTTAGTAGGTAATATATTGTATTTGTACTAGTTCGAAACAGTCTCGCATTATTTCCTTAGATTACATTGTCAGTAGTAGGTACATAAACAGGGTTAGGCGGATTATGTTAGGCGACATGAATAATGTAAATTATCTGATAGTCTTATATGATTTCTGTAATTCATTAGCACTACAATACACTTACTTTATCCGCATTCTGTTTGGGATTTTCCGGATCGCTCACGTGTCAATGAAGTCCGGGGACAAATGGCCGAGGTTTTTTGTGATGTGTTGGATATATTATGTACATATATACGAAAAAGAGTGCAAAAAGCGCCCCACGCTTTTTTTCACAATAATACTAATATTTTTTGTTCATTATTTTTATTCTACCTATATAAAAAAATATTTTTCTTTTTTTTTGTTTTCACCATTTTAGTTCAATGTGATATAAAAGCGTGTTTTTTTTAAGTATATTTTTTATTATTGTTGTATTATATCTTGAGAACGTAATTCAAAATTGTTAGTCGTTATTTACTTAGGTACATAGGATTGAAACAAAATAATTTATTGATTTCTCTCAGCATTTTGAAGATGATAGCGATTTAAAAGAATTTATGTTTCAACCGTCTCGTATAGTCCAGGAACATGCGTATTATTGAAGTAAATAAATGATGTTATGTATTAAAGAAACCAAAGAAGTGTATTAAAAAATAAAAAAATGAATAAAGTTCTGCTACACAACTCTGTACTTAATTATAGACTGACGTAGGTACTTTCAATTTTGATATTGATGTGTGAGAGTTTTAAGACAGTGTGCTTGAAATGTACACTGTATTTATGGCTATGCGAACGACATGTTTTCATGACATTTCTCCGGCTTATTTTTATGATCACAATATGTATCTATATGAAATCGCGGTGAATTCCTGAACCGCGCTGATGTTTCCCGGATAAAGGTGTTTCCCGGTATCGCGGGACAAAATCCTAGTGCAAGAAACAGTGTCTCGGCTTAGAAAACTCGGTTAAAGATTTAGAATTTGTTAATGCATTAAATTCATTTACGTAAAAACTTTAAATATTTCTAAATAAATTGCAAAAACTTTTTTACATAATAGAAGCAAATTTGAATATGACGCAATAATTAATATTGATGTGCTAGGTACAGCATGATCTCATTATTGTATTTGTATCAACGTGTAGGAGTACGTAATACCGTATGCTTCAATTACCTGATATATTACACGATATATTTTTTAAATGTTAACAAATGAATATCTTCACTGGCACAAAGACGACAGACGTGCATATAATTAAGTGATTGTTTTAGGTATTTTGATTACCATTAGTAATTTGCGTCACGCAAGAGTCAGTGAAGCTGTCCATTCTGTTTAATCGCAGATGCCGATATTCATATTATACATCGTCCTTGCTAGGAATGCGAGGTCATCACGCCTTCGTGGTCGTTTGCGTTCTTTCGTGGCGGTCCTCTTGTGAAATAATAATTGTTATTTTAGAATCGATCATTCCGTATTCTATACATGTTGCTATGACGCCAGCTCGCTGCCCGATTGCACCTTGTTCTCGCGGACGAAACGCTCTAAAAGCGGACAAACAACAATTAATGTTACGTTAATGAGGTCGTTCTCGTTAAGACTAAAGAACCTAAATGTGATGTAAATTTAGCAAAAATGCATAATCGCGTCAACACTCGTCTCTCATTAACGTAGTGTTAGCCTTTGACGTTTTCCTGGCGACACGTAATGTTATGCGCATAATCGATGATGAAATTGTGATTCACGGAAGTTTGTTTTTATATTCAAGTATATTATAAAAATTTATTTAAAATTGCCATGCATAGCATTATTACAAGTGTAAGAAACCAAGATGTTCTTTTGTAGGTATTTATAACTTGTAGTTTTAAGACTGACAGAACGAGCCTGGTATTTACTTAGTAATCACAAGTGATAACCTTTTGAGTCATAAATATGACATTATAGCTTATTATTTATAACAGCTTTCAATGTAAGCGGAGAGCTAAAGCACGTCATAATGATCGAGTGATCCCGCTCCGCCAAACTGCCCATTTACATTTAAATTGAAATGTTTTTAATGTTTATAATACATTTAACCTTAACAATGTGTATCAGT
Source organism: Microceris scylla (assembly GCA_018245595.1). NCBI lineage: Eukaryota > Metazoa > Arthropoda > Insecta > Lepidoptera > Hesperiidae > Microceris > Microceris scylla. The sequence continues at coordinate 5,343 of DWDT01003336.1, read as the reverse complement.
GCAAGAACCTTGCTCTGCCAACATATTTATATCCGTCTACGTAAATACATAATTGGCACTTTTTCTTTGTCCTGAGTGAAACCTCAATCAACCTAAGCATTCGTGATCCTTATCTGGTAGCACATTGACTCTAAGCTGGATCTTAGTTATCGTTCGATAAAAATCATCAAATACTCATCGGAACTATCCGGGTATCGTAAAAGCTGACAGCTGATTTGACCTCAAACCTATGCCTCTAACGTATTACAGTAGTTTTCTAATTCAATTCCAAATATTACCCTATTTGGGCTAATATTTCATAACCCCCCCCCCCCCCCGAGCGAAAGAAAGTCAAAAAGTGAGGGCTGTTATAAACCTATGCTATCTTAATCTTATAACTTAATTTAAAAGTTAATTACAATAGAGTTATATCATAATCGTGTATTGTTGCAAACAATTCCATATTTCGAAGCTTACCTTTTCAGCCTTGCACACGTTAGCTACGCGGTTGTTTATTTAAGTAAATAGGTCTTTACTATTCTTATAACGTCCAAACAACGACAGGTCGCCAAGCAGCAAACATTTTCCTCCCAGCGTTTACGGTACACTCAGACCGTACGTCGCTCAAAACTCGCCGATTTGTTCTTTGTTTTTAATCTGGTTTAAGTCTCATTCATAACAAAAGGTAGGAGAGTTTGCGTAATTCGGCTTACCTAACTCTATTATTTTGTGGGTGTTCTGAAACTTTTCCTCTCATTTTACAACTTCCACTAAATGAGCATTATCTAGTTGTTAATGCACATGCACATTTTTGGACAGTTTTACATCAACATATTTTTTATACAAACATTTTGAACGCCGTCGAAAATCGAAGTAATAAACAATACGTCAAGCATTATACAGAAATGTAACGTTGTCTGAGTGAACTTAAGAATTCTATGAAAAGTCTTAAAGATATTAAAACACATTGTAAGTTATACATAATACATAAGGGCCAGCTGTGCTCCTTTGATTAAATCAAGTGCACTATAATATAACAGAATGGAAGGAAGCCACCTGACACGACTGAATTTTGGTACATCTTGATAACTTGTTTACAGTTACGAGTTCCACTGCGACAAATCTTGCGGCCGAGAGATCTGACGGTGATCATCAACAAGCGACACCTAAAAGTCGGCATCAAAGGCCAACCACTTATCATAGACGGAGAGCTAGATGCGGACGTAAAAATTGAGGAGTCCACATGGGTGCTACAAGATGGACGTAATTTACTCGTTAATTTGGAAAAGGTAAAACTTCAATTTTATTTACTGATTTTTTTGTCTGGAATCAGACTTTTATAACTTATATCTTATTGTTCTTACATAGGTAAACAAAATGAATTGGTGGAGCAGACTCGTCAAAACGGATCCAGAAATATCCACAAGAAAAATTAACCCAGGTAAAAATGACCGTTTTAAGTACTTAAAACAGATATTAGGTTATAGATAATTATTTTAAAAAATTCATGACTGTCATTTTCACTATATTTATGTATTAATGCATGTATGTGATAGTTTTTTAATTATGATAAAATATTTCAGAGCCATCAAAACTATCGGATTTGGATGGCGAGACACGAGGTCTTGTCGAAAAAATGATGTACGATCAGAGGCAAAAGGAAATGGGACTTCCTACCAGCGATGAACAAAAGAAACAGGACGTGCTGAAGAAGTATGTTCTTTTATACTTCTTACTCACCATGCAAAATAAATTTTTGTGATAAGATTGTTTTATACTTACGGAATTCAAATTCTATATTATTAAACTTAATATATCGTATATAAAGTATGCGTCCTTACTCAAGAGTCGGAGGCCTCTTGCGTCATAAATAATATACATATATTGATCTTTACCTTTATTATCGAAAGCTCCTTAAATAATATGATACATAAACAAGTACAACTATAGCTAAGAACATGTCGATTGAACAGTGAGTGTCGCACTTACTTTCGCAATGTGCCACTTGCTTTTCCGCAATAGTTATGTTTCACTTACGTCATCGTGCCAATAATTATTTCATTCCTTTTTCACAGATTTATGGAACAACACCCGGAAATGGACTTCTCTAAATGCAAGTTTAATTAAAAACAGATCTTGTATTAGGATATCAAAACATTTTACTGCAATACTTGTTTTACAATTAATGCACGAGTATGATAATCTGAACAGAATTTTGAGTGCTTCGTTTAAGTTTTAAACTTTTATTGTGAATCGACATTCAAGTATTAGTAAAAAGTTAGAAGAATAAAAATACCACGGCTTGAACTGATTATGCTAATGTTTTAACATCGTTATGACAGGATTGCACAGTGTATCAATTTATATTCGCGAATAAGAATTAAGTACAGATTTACTTGAAAATCCATTCTCGTTGCTCTAAAGTGCTCTAAACCTTGATTGTCGGACAAGAGTTACGATTATGATGAATTAAAATATTATAAACACATGTATTGGCATTTTACTTTAACCCCTAAAATTGGCATACCTCTGAATGATTAATTCTTGAGGCGCTAGTATCTCGTTTTCACATTTCATGTAATTTCATTGAGTATGAAAGCAAAGTAGTATCTCAAGGCAGTAAATTTAATATAGCATAATAAATATCTATGCTATAAAAAATCGGGGCTACCAGGGACATTAACATTTGTAACAACTAGCAATAACAGTGCCAACCTGGTAGCTGGGTAAATAAATATTGAGCAAATTATAGAATATTACAATATAAGTGAGAAACATTAGTCTTACAATATGCTTTTAATTCGGTGAATACGCGACTTTTATTCTGTTCTTGGAATTAATCATTCTTATTGCTAAATGAGGGCTTAATGTATGCTGAGTTAGGAACAAAATGATAGTTTCAGATAAAATGAACCAACTTAATAAAGCATTTAATTAAAATATCAGTATTTTGAATTAAAATCTATTGATACTTATGGTATTAGATACCTTTATACTCTTTTAATCAAATACACACTCCTTGTCAGCCTATAGGTATGTACGAACTAAATAAAAAAAATCAAATTGAAATTATTGATGTTTTGGGCGCAATGGTCGGTGGGTGAATAACCCTCCGAGGTCCCAACTCGTAGTTCGTGTAGATAAATTAAACTCTTGTTGGAGTCTTAAAATTTATATTTTCACACGTTGAATAACAAACAATTTAATAACAGAAATATTATCTGAACAATGATCGTCAAGGAGAAAATAATCTAAATCTATCTGTGGGTCGTCTCCACAAGCCACTCGACCATAATATAAAACATAATCAATATAATAAAAAACAATAGTCTTCCCGTTTCAATTTGAAAATGGGTTCTAAATTTGATTCACTTTTTATTTCGCCTAGATGAGGCGCACATTGCTTTGGTGCCAGCATTAAGGTGACGTTCCGAAACGCCACAATGTGAAGACGTGATGTCACAGAAGTCGTTCCTTTCTAAACTGTTTTTGCATGCAATCACTTGATCCCAAAATGTATCAGGAGCGAACAATATATGTAAACATCCATTCACGTTACGTTGGCAACTGATACTTATTGCTTAATCAGCTTGATGCTTGATCTGATTATATAAATAATAATAATCGACCCATTAAATCCCACTGTTGGAATATGGCTCTCCTCTTATATTGAGAGGGATAAGGCCATAGTCTACCACGCCGGCCAAGTCCGGATTGGCAGACTTCACACACCTTAGAAAATATTTTTTTTATAAGTTCTAAGGCGTGTACGCTTCATCACGATGTTGTCCTTCATCTGATTATATGAATGGGCATTTATCCCGCATTCAAAGGTTTTATGACTTCATATCTAACGGGTGTCAATTACTAAAACGCCGTTGTCTATCCACCCGTCCACCTGTCTCAGTGCTGTATCTATTGAACTGACAGACAAATACATAAAATTGTCAAAAAAATTGCATTCTGGTATCTGCCTTAACAATGGACAATAAAAGTAAAACAAAATTAAACGAAGTCCCCTGTAAGAAGTATTTTTACTATACAATTTTTATAAATATGTAGTGTTAAAACTTGTACACCAGAACCGAGCTCTTAATTAATCTGTAATATTTTCGTCGCAAGTTCTTACAGATATTTTTTCCAGTGACAGACTGATCCCGTATTTGCGGATAAAAACTCGTTCCTGTGCAGACCTATAAGAACATTATTTTACAAATAAATATGATTTAATAACCAATACTTTTGATGGCATACCAAAACATTTTAACATCGAATATTTTTATAGATATTGTACTTATTGAATACTCAAATACAAACATTCCTTGGGTAGGTACGTACTTTAGGTGCACGATAACTTGAGTAATACACGAAACATCGGCCCGTATAAATCGTGTCGTGTGAGCGTAGAATTCAATAAATGAAAAACTTTTTTTATTTTTATTTTTGCGTTTTCAATTATTTAGATGAACTATTTGAGTTTAAAACTTTTTTCGACAAGTTGCGCTGGGTTAGACAGTGGGATGATCTATCCTTTAGCTGTCATTGTCATTAATGCGTGGTAACATAAACGAAATGTGTCAATGTCAAACTTAAGTAATCTGGAAATTCTGGAGATGAACTTGTATTGACGAGCAATATGTTAAACATTTGTATTTGGTAGATATCCACGAAACTATAGGATATACGAAAGCAAATTAATTAATTGTTTTAATCGTGTACTTGGAAAGTTTTATAATGGTTAGAACAGTGTATTCCACGGAGTGTTGTCTCCAATATTTAGAGCAGTACGCGTCGCAAGAAGTCTTTGTGATAGGATTAATTTTGGGTCAGGTATGCAAGTTTGTAATTAATGTATGCTCATATAAAGTTTGATTAGCATTTGACTTCTGTGCAACATTTTAAAGGTAACAAACGCCCGTGAAAGTGTTATCCACTTAGCTCGAACGCCAGATGAGAAGAGCGCCGATTCTGCTTCGGAAAGCAGCTATGCATCGGAAAAGACTGACGTTGTAAGAAATCTGTTAGGAGTATCCGAAGCTTGGGTCGGTGATCATGCTAAACATGTCACTAGAATGTTACCTGGAGGAATGTTTGTTCAAGGTATGAATTACACATGGAAAATTTTTTATTACTTAGAATAAACGTTGGTAATTGTAATCTATTATTTCTGCAACAATAATAAAGGCTGTGTCCTGATTATTTTTAATGAGCTTCTAAACCTCTTAGTATTATTTCCTAAAGATGTTTTCATCTAACATAAGATCCATATATAATGGAAACATCTAACATGAATGAATGATCCGCACCGTTTTCGGTGACGGCGACCTCGTGCATGTCAACCAAACTCCGTTGGCCAAACTATAT
>DWDT01003335.1:0-12429 GCA_018245595.1 Microceris scylla | reverse complement strand
TGGTTTCAGAGTGAGGCCGTGGTATCACACCGGTCGAGCCGGCCGATTCGTGCCGAAGCATGGCTCTACCACGATAATACTTGTATGTGTTCCATGTACATTATATCATTATCATAATATGTTTAGTGTGGAGGTATTGTATTCCTCCACTAACCTCCTCTTTTACAGGGCATTACAGGCGTGATGTTATGATCTTATGCTACATTATATCATCGAACGTTCCAGAAGTCAAAGACATCGCGTTTAATACTATTATTTATCACTATTTCGCCATTGTTCCTATCGCCTATGAGTGTAGTTAAGGTACATATGTATGTATATATAGATTTAAAAAGGTGTTTGTTTGTAAAAATGTCATGTAAAATTAATAATAATTTATGCTCAGATATTTTTTCCAAAATATTGTACTGGGCGAACATTCCACATTGTCGTTATGACTACAAATGTATATTTTGAAGTAAAAAGGAATTTTGAAAACTGTTCAACTCTACAATATACTTTAAAATGTATACTATTCGCAATGTGAATATTAATAGAATGTGTACTCAAATATTCAATGTCAATTGGCACTATTTCATATATCACTACATCATATTTGATGACTCATGTAAAATTACATTAAGTACCTAAATAGCGTAATTTTGAGGTGCCAAGGATGTTAGTAATTGTGTGTAGATAGAAACAAATAAAAAAATAGAACTTTAAAATATAACACATGCGTTTTTAAATTTGACTTTAATTTAAAACGAATTAACATATGCTTATAATTATCTCCACAAGAATTATTTGTTTTTTATAATAATTTCAGAGACCAGAGTGATCATGACGGAGTCCCGGCTGGGCAAGCCGATCATGCAAATGGGAGTCTATCGTTTCTACCAGCACAGCAGTTACAAGAATAAGCCCAAATGCTTCTGGGTGTGCACCAGGTGGTCCTCTGGGTGTAGGGGTTCAGTTACTTCGGTTTACAAGGAAATAGTTAAGATTAACAATGTACATAATCATTGACACTGTTACGGCATTCCGTCAAGTGACCAAGATACGAATAATAAACGTCCTATGAGAATGTTTAAGAATAAATAAATAAAATACTTAGTATGATAAATATGTTTGATTATATTTGATTTAAAATATACAGAAGTATCAATATTTAATGTGTACCTCTTTAGGTGTATGGATGTTGCCATATTACAAAGCTTTTTCCTTGTGCTCTGTCTACCTCGTAAGGGACTTGGTATGAAGATATAACAGTAATAAAGAACTCTGTTAAGTATTGGTTTCAACGACGTTGGTACCTAGGTACTTTTCTTTTAGGCGGTTCTCTTTATGAGGGCACCATGATGTTCCATCTTCTAGCATTGGATTAATCGGTTTTTAAATAATTGCAGGTAATGTTTATTATCTATACCTTTCGTAAATTGCATGAAGTGTTAAATAATGGTTCATTTTCAGATATAATTCTAACAGAGTCGAGACTCGGGAAGCCGATCATACAAATGGGTGGTGTACGGTTCTACAGGCACAGCAGCTACAGGGAGAACCACCCCAGGTGTTTCTGGGTGTGCAGCAAGTGGAGGACAGGCTGCAGGGGCTCTGTCACCACCATCGACGGTGAAATCGTCAAGATCAATAATAACCACAACCACCTGTGAATAATTATTAAATTTTATAATAAAATGTTTGTTGTTTCCAAAAGATTAATATTTAATGTTTTTATATTTGCACTTAGATTGAAATGTTTGTGTATGTTTAACAACAGGGATTTTTCGTTAAAATATAGATTTATATGTTTTGTGTGTATTTTCAGTTTTTTCATGTTACGGTGATAGGTTCGGGATTACGAACTCGTCTTTCATATTATCAATCCATATTCAGATCATTGTGAAGTTATGGATGAAGTAAATTCTACTGAATATTTCTAAGGTATTAAACATACATGTAGAATTATAACTATGTGATAACATGGATGCAAATGAATTCCTCTATCACGTAATGTTCGGTTTATAGAAAACTGGCATACCCACTTGAGCATCCTTTAATGTGGGTAGTAGCACAATATTTTAACTAGGCGAATAATACCTGATTCACCTAATTAGCAACACTGTCGCCTACATGGTAGCAATATTGTAAGACTTGTCATAGATCGTTGCTGATATATTTTGTGCCTTTGGTTCGTTTTAATGTAGAATAATGGATGGATCAGAACTTTGGATAGAGCTCATGAAACGGAGAGTTGATACTTAATTGTCATGAAAAGGTTTGTTTGAATTACTTTCTCTGGTACTTTCGGTAAAAGTAAAAAAAGTAAATAGAAACAATCAATTTCCTCCTAGATCCAGTTTTCACGTGGTATACGCGCGGGGTGCCTGTCATTAAAATTGAGTACCCACAGGTTTATTGTACCTGGTTAGTTGCAAAGTAGGTGTAAATGCCTCAAAGTGCAGTGGCTCTACGTAAGGGAATAAATAAAGATCTGAAAAATATTTACAGTTTAAAATTATTTATTGTGGTTAAACAAGGTAATGAACTTCATACTGATATTTGAAATTCGAACACTAAAATGATAAGTATGATGCACGAAGCCCGAGAAGCACGATTATTCGTGCCCTTTTCGTGTACAAATACAATCGTGCTTTTTAAAAATCTTTCATATTGTTGATAAATGGTTTTTTTGCTTTATGTAGGTACTACACATTACGCAGGTTCTAAACGATACGTTACTGACCGCTTATTAAAGGTAAAATAATCTAAAGTTCATTTTTCATATATGTATAGGTATTAAAATTTTTTTGGAGCAAGTATAAAATGAAACTATTTGGTGCTTTCGACTTTTTGGAAACACTATGAATTGCATCGAGTTCGCACAGTTTAATATAAGTTAATTAGTAACAGGAGAGAAACTAAGCTTACTTAAGAAGCTAAGCCAATCATCTAATCAGTTTTCATTGGGAACTAAACACTGGTCTTTCTATGGTATGTTAAGCAACAAATTGACACACAAAGCTTTTCTTCTAGATCCAGTGTTCACATTGTCCAAGTTCGGCAGGCCGGTGATAGAGATGGGTAACTACAGGTACAACAAGCACAGCAGGTGTAAGGGTTCCAAAGTGCAGTGGCTCTGTAGCAAGTGGACCTCGACCAACTGCAGGGCGTCTGTTACCACTTTCGACTTCCAGATTGTAAAGATTATGAATCGTCATAATCACTGAGTAACTAAGTAAATGTATCCCATCCCCCCACTAAGTAAATGTATCCCATTTCTTTATATTATGTATTTCTTCATGTTATTCATAATAATTAATACATAATATCTTCATTTCGGATTTTAATTGTAAATGAGAAATGAATTTTTGTTGAGTTGAGTTTAAATGTATCATTTTTTCGCGTTTTATTGTCGAAATGCCACCTCTGTGGTTTGGTTCAGGGCTATGGGAGTCGGATAACTAATTGGTTGTGTTAGAAGATCTTCTACTTATTAAGAAATCAAGCAGTTACCAGCGATTACAGATCTTTTTTTTGGTATTAAATGTCTTGTGCCTTTTGATCGTGTTTAAATAGTATATCGGTTTCGTGAGTGTTTATACACATGATAAATGTACCGGCTTAACTCACGTGCCGTGACCTGATAGTCTCTCCCGCGACCTCGCTGCAAATGCAAGGAGAATGGGGAATCCCGAGGAGGCATCCCGGAAAACGCACGTGAGTTAAACCGGTATATTTATAATCATAGTACATACATATATCGACTTAACTCACGTAAATTTTTTTGAGATATCCCGACTAGTTTCGTACCTATCAGAGGTCCTTTTTCATGAACTAGAGCCTATTGGAACAAATCTTAAATAGATATACGTTGTTCAAGCCGGTAATCAATTTGATAATAACAGGTTTTTATGTGAATAATACGATTATTGTATTTTTTGTGTGTTATCATTTGTTGTGTGACATTGTACTACTTGCATTGGTGTCATTGATGAAATTCGTGTTATTAAAACAGTACTACCTATATTTGATATTCGCTCGACTAACAATGTTAAAAATGTACCAGATGGAATTCGTAAATTGTATCCAATTGGTGCAAATTATTATTATATATTTTATAATTAATGATGTCAAAGTATTATGTAAATAAGATAATTTAAGAGTATTTAATTGAAATAAAATATTAAAAGGTATTTTACTTATCAAGTACATACCGAACATAAGTATGTTTGTCTTCTTTAACAATTCCCTACATCAAACTTGTCTTGTCTGAAGGTGGTAATGCCATATTGATATTTCGTGTATTAACCACACTGATACTCGTAAAGTTGTCTATAATAATTTGTTGACACAGATAAATCAAAGACAATTTTATTTAACGAGAGTTCTTTTTTTTCGAGAACTTGTTCTTTCGTGTCTCTCTTTTTGTATTCTACTTGTCTTTGTCTAATTTCGTAGGTTGTTTTTTTTCCTTCGGGCAGAAAAAGGTTTCAAGCTGTGGTTTTCACATGAAGCGTCATTGCAATCCTAACTCTTTCCACTTTCAATTCCGGTTCTTTCTCCTGCTGCATTACCTACTCTATACTCACCTAGTATATTTGATGCAATAATATAAAATGTATAGCAGTATAATTGTCGACTTCATTCAATTAATTTCCTAGTTGTAGCTCGGAGTCTGAATTTGAGCCCGGTATGTAACAATAGGTTCAGCCGCTATTCCAAGCTGGGACGTATAACGTTGCTGGTGAAAGCTGGTCATCAGCGACACTTCACAGCCTGCCTCTCATTGACGATATAGGCGAAATGTTGCCTTTTGTTTATGACATTGTTCTTTTTCAAAAATTTGCTGATGCCACGTTCATTTTACAAAATTTCATGACCTAATGTTATTTGCAGACCGTGCAATGTTCGTGTTATCCAGAAACGGCAAGCCGGTGATCGTGATTGGTCAGTACCGGTACAACCGCAACTGCTACTGGAGCCAGAGCAAGGTGCAGTGGACCTGCATCAAGAGGCATTCCACCCGTTGCCGCGCTTCAGTCATCACCGATAATAATATCATCACCAAGTTTTGTTATTACCATAATCATTGATAAAAAAATTGAAACTTTCTTTTTTATCAAGTTTCTTTGAAGTTCAGAATCGCACAGTATGTATGTAGTACATACGTACCTATGCCAAGCGTAGGGCTTAAACAGGCTGATGAGAATCGAACAGTAGTTTCCAGTGATTGCGTAAATAATCGAATATATCATTATATTTTAATATTATTAATAATAATTATGTAAGAGATTGCCGACGTAGCTTGTAGTTTTCATATGTTTTTAAGGGTTTTATTATTCAGAGCACATTCTGAATTCTAGTCATTAAAGTGATCTTACACATTATGGTGATTTTAATAGTTTTTCTTTTTATTTCTACAAATACTTCAGGCCAAAGCCTCTTGAAGTTGAACTGAAGAAATTTCGGTCTGGTAATGTTGATCTTTCGTCGAATGCAACTCATTATTATTTAATACCGTAAGTTGTATTAATATGCTAGATCATATGTAAATGATATTGCGAAATGGTCTAAATTTATTATTCTATTACAGGAGCAAGTGGTGTCGTTTTGCGTAGTCCCGCTTTCTACGCCGTATCCAAGTTCGGCAAGCCCGTCATTCAGATCGGTCGGTATCGTTTCAACCACCATACGAGGTCACGTGGCTTCAGGTCACACTGGCTCTGCAACAAGCGCAGGTCGAAGGGCTGCAGGGCTTCCGTTACCACTATCGAGAACGAAATCGTCCTGTATAAAGACGATCATACTCATTAGTTTGTTTTGAATGCTAGGGGACAGATAATAATGATACATACTTGTAATTGGAATGTCTCCACGCGGCCATCTCATCTAAAGATAGGCGGAGCCTGTGTTATAAAAACCAGATAGCTGATGGACTACATATATGTGTATATATACTGTTTTACAATCAAACGCAGAATAGATATATGCTAGTGGGTCTCGAACTCATCCGCGACCTCTTCGGGGATTACAAGCGTTATGTTTCGTTTGAACAAATGCTTCAGCCTAAGCGATGTACTATAGCGGTACCTCTGATACATATAACGTGATATATCTTATTAAGCTGGTTATTTCGCACGCTTTACGGTCAAGAGTTAAATTTTCTATAGCTATATTCGTACGACAATGTACTTACATGAGTTAGTGCAATATTCTTACATTAGCAAGCAATATTTATGTTATGTATCTTATATCATATATTATATAATATGGATGGAAATTTCAACCGTTGAGGGAAAAAAGTTTAGAAACATAATCGGCGATTTTGCCTGAAAATAGGGTAAGCAGACGCGATAAGGCTTTGCTAGGTCTTGATGGTAGCAACATGTGAGTTTGGCTGAATTTGGATATAATTGTAGTATTATAAAATAAACGTATAGGTCTTGCAATAATTTTACCTTGGGTAGTGTCATATTGATCTTGATATGTCTCCTATATAATTTGTTGTGGCTTAAAAAATAAGGATATTTCTGGTTTTTCAATTCATGCTCAGCCCTTTTTTATATTTAATGTTGTAAAGAATTAAGTTTTTGGAATCGTGGGAGTGTACTACACTCCTCTGCCTACCCCTTCGGGGATTACAGGCGTGATGTTACGTTTACGTAAGTTTTTGGATTCTTTTTCAAAATATATGCATATTATAATCCTATATATTCCTGTTTTACGATGTTATTTTCGTCGTTACTTATGACGTTTATAAATGTTGCTTGAAGACTTGTCTCTCTTATACCGAATGTGCCAATAGCGAAAGGGGAGAGGAAGAGGGCGAGAAAGGTGATGTTGGAGATGATTGTTAGTTGATATTACTCAATTATTTAATTTATTAATTAAAAATGCTTCGGTTGTAATTTAGAAAGCCGATTTTCTACTGGCTGATATATTAGGTACCTACTTTGACACCTAATATTAATAATATTTTAACGTCCAATCCACTTAAGATAACTATATTTGTTATAAGATGTTAATGCTGTAAACAAGTCTAGCTTTAATTATTAAGTTTTTATTATATTTGTAATAATAATATCCATATAAGAGCTGTCTGTAGAGCAAGTGGGGTGTGAAGAAAGTGATGAAAGTGGAAAAAGAACGTCATGTCTGTAAGCATATATATTCTTTACATTCGGTGATCTCTGCCTAAACTGTAAGGGACTTGGCGTGATGTTATAATGATAAGAGCTAGGCGGCAAATCTTCGACTGTTATATCAATTTCTGCCGTCGAACACATTTTTAAATTATTACGTATTGGGATAGGAAGGCGAGGTTTGCTTCATTGTTATTCTTACCTATTGCAGTAGGAATCTTTATGACTGATTTTAACTATATTATTCCTATTTGAAATATATTATAGGGTTACCGTAAATACTTAGCTTCTTCTTAATATGAAAAAGATCAATGTTGTATTTAATATAGTTCATATAACCAGTTATATATATATACATATGTAGTTCTCTCTATAGAATAATGATTAGAGATTTATGTTATAAGCAATAATGGATATTTTAAATGTAAATAAAGTGTTTATTTCTTACATGTTGTCGTTATTTTATCCGTGTGTGAAAAATACATAGATGTTTTTGAGTGTGGTTTCCAGGTTTGAAGTGTTAACAATATTGCTTAAAATGTTTCGGGTTCTATATCCGCCGGAAGTACATTGTGTATTAAATTTCTTTAAGTGTTATTGTCGTGCATGAAATGTATATTTACTTGCTTATTAAGAGAATAGGGTGATTTGTTAAAAATTGTCTTAGACAAATGCTGTATTAGCTAAGTCTTCAAAGAGTTTGATTTGTTGTATATAATAAAATTCGCTTAAATTTCTTTTCTTTCAGTCATACCCAACTTCCTGTTGCCATTCGGAACCGTGAATATGGACTCGAAACCAGTTTACAGCTTGTCGAAATTTGGTAAACCGATCATCCAGATTGGCGAGTACCGGTTCAGTAGGTCGGGAAGACGACCCGACAGCAACAGGGTTCGTTGGCTATGCAACAAGCTTTCATCTTGCGGTTGTAAAGCATCTGTTGTGACTTTCAACAACAAAATAATTTCTTTGAACAACACACATCATCATTTTTATTAAGCTATTGCATAGCTTTTATAACGGGTTTTGAGCGCGGCGACCGAATCAAGATATTCCGTAACGAAAATAAAAAACCTAACACCTCCCTTCCGCTTACCATGTATAGTTCTTGCAATTAATTCACTAGCGCGGCCGGTCTTTGGCTGTGTTTAGACGTGTGCATGCACGGTGTGATAGTGCGGGCTTGGATGGAGCGGTCAGTCGCGAGCGCGCGCCCACTCAGGTCACTTGTGATTAGAGTTTGGCAAAATATTGCATAAATAAATAAATAATTATAATGGCATAAGTTGATAAAAAATGGGCTTTTTAGGGTAATTTATTAGATATTTGAACGACAATGTATAATTTTATTCATAAATAGTACAATAAGAAGATTTTAATTTTAACATGTGCTAAGGCTTAATATTGTATAAATATGAGTATTTATTCGTTGTAACGACATTTCATTGTAGTAAAAAATTGAAGTGTAAAAATATATAATTATAATAGATTGCTTTAAATGTAAAAATACTTAGACATATGTATTTAATGAAAATAAGTTATTTGTAATGTAAAAATGTTTAATTATCATGCAATTCTTGAAACGTAAAAATATTTAATAATAATAGAATTATATAAATGTAAAAATATGTAATTATAACAATAAATAATCGAAAGTAATATCACTTTGTTGAATACTGTTACTGAAACCACGGTTTAATGAATATACAAAAATATGTCATTAATATTCGATCCGGCAGTAAGGGTTACAGGTTACAGTTCTATTTGCAGGTTTGATATATCCGGCGATGGTTAAAATTGAGTATCAAGAACCGAGGCCGATGTACACCGTGTCGAAATTCGGCAAACCGGTTATACAGATCGGGCAGCACCGGTTCAGTCGAACCGGATATCGGCGGTCCCCGAGAGTCCGCTGGTTGTGTATCAAGCTGACCAGCACGGGCTGCCGGGCCTTCGTCATCACGGAAAACGACGCGTTTGTTACAATACACAATGAACATAATCATTGAGGCATTATTGCTGTTAATGTTTAATTGCACGTCCGCCATTTTGTGTCACTATTATTAAGAACACAAAAAAGAAAGAAATGCAAATAAAAGAAGGGTCTTTGAACAACTATCTCGTTGATATTCACGTGATTCAGAAGTATTACTTAGAAGAATGAGAATAATAACATTCTGCAAACAGTTATAAAAGCGTATAATATAGAAGCGTTATTAAATGAAATCTGGGTGGATGTCGAGTGGTAATCAACAAGAGACAGTTGCCAAAATTGCTCGCTTGAAAACGATATAATAAAACAGAAATGGATAGTAATACACATAAAAAATAGAAGCGGGCACAGAACAGCAACGTAAGAAAAAAATATTGTATAACGAATTCAAGCAGTATTTGCCGCATGGCACTAAACGTGTGATTTAGAAGATTATTAAAAAGGAATGTTTAAGCTCCATTAAGCCAAATATGGATAAAAAATGCTTGAATGGAAACGAAATGAAACATTTTTCGAAGGATTTCTAATAGCCCATCAATCTACCTATGTATGTATGCACATTTCGTAAAAAAAATCGAGTTATTAGAAAATGTTGTATACCTTAATAGCAGTTAAAAGCTTATTGTTCGAGCTTGAAGTACTTTTTAACTTACACTTCTGTGTAGCTTAAGTGTGTTATTGATCTGATGATGGACTAAATGAGTGGTTAGTGAGATGTTAGTTAGGACGGTTGCGATGGTATAATTATATGCCTCTCACTTGTATATAATATACTATTAATACTTATCACAATGTTATCCAATAACTATAATAGGATTTTTTTCAAATTGTATATAATGTACATATTGTTACTTATTTCTGATATTATAAATAAATTAAGAAAGTTACAAATATTTAACGGTGTCTCATTAAATATATTTTTTATTGTTATTTTATAATTTTGAATTTATGTTAATTCGCTTACATTTTACAGATGACTCTCTTATGGGCAAGTATCCAGAATCAAAGTAATAGGAATATTGGGATCCTTTAGATCTGTTTTATCATCTCAGAAGTAGTGTAGTAAATGTAGCCTCGGTGCAGAACGGTTAAGATCATCCTGAAAGGCGTGATAAGTTTGTAAAATGTACATGTATGTTAATATATAATCCAGCTACACTATGTCGCTGTGCCGTTACGTCGATAGGTTGCTGTAAATGAATATTATATTATAGTGCATTTTATAAATGTATAATTATGTATATTAGTAAAGCACATGCAGATTTGCAACTAGTATTATACGAAAGTCAACACTTGTAATTAACAGAGTCAATAATTTCGATAATTTGTATCTGTTGCATGCAGTTCAATAACACGTAGCTACAGTTCAATTTCGTTCATCTCCTACTTCTTTTCTCGCTGACTTTCCTTTTAAAGTTTCTATTGCATGCAATTCTCAAACAAGTATTATTGAAGTCAACGACGTGCAAATTTTTATTTTAAGAATATTATTCTACCACTTTTACGTCCAGTTAAGAATATATTTTGAAAAAATTGATCAATACGTCGCTTCGTTTAATTCCAGATTCGGAAATCGAGTATCTCGACAATGGGAGCCCCCAGCCCGGTCCGTACTTGACAACGTCGAAGTTCGGCAAGCCAGTGATCCAGTTTGAGAAGTACAGATATAATAAACGGAGCGCGTACAAAGGGGCGAGGGCTCAGTGGTTGTGCAACAAGTGGTCGCTCGGGTGCAGGGCCTCCGTCATCACCGTTGAAGACGTGATCGTCATTCATAAGAACGATCACAATCATTGACTAGAATTTCGATCATCAGTACCTATTCCCTTAGATGTGTTTTCTTAAGGGAATAAAATAATTGAAGGTTTTAGTTATGATATTGTTGGATACAAGACCGGTATTTGCATATTGGAGGCTACGATTAAATTTTGAGCGCAAATAGAAAAATGCATTTTTCATTGCCCTTAGATAAAACTTTATAACATTTCAGTAACGATTTATATGAAACAGTAGAATTTAATAATTAATGTTTTTCAATAAACCCTAGTAAATTTACTGGCTCGTTGGTCGAACATTGGCAACCGCGATTGCCGATCTGAATGTCCTGGGTTCGTATGCCGGATCGGGTACATTTAGATTTTTCTAATTTAGAATTTCTGGTAGTGACTCGGAATAAGAATCTGTGCTCGGTGTATGGCAGTAGGCTCACCATCTATTCCATGGGACGTAACCGTAACATGAGAAACGTGGGAATGTACACTATACACTCCTCTGCCTATTCCTTCGGGGATTATAACCTTGAAGTTACGTTTTGCAATAAACAAATAAATAATTTGACATACGAGGTTAGTCTCCATAGTGCTATTTAATTTTTAGTTAAAATCATTTTCGATTTATTTTGTGGTAATATATTTAAGGTTATGCCCTCAGATCACCCGCAATTGTGAATGTAAATATAAATTATATTACATTAAAACATTGTAACGTAGTTGAACGCTGAATTTTATGGTGATAATAAGAAAATACTGTTACGGTTACATTTACTATTAAATGTCTCATGAGTGTTTACACACATGATTATACATACACATGTATAGGCTTAACCAACGTAATATGTTTTTCGGGATGGCCTAACTAGGTCCGATCTATACGTGGTTCTGCCGGTTGCAGCGAGGACGCGGCGGAGACTGATTACAGACTGATTCTAGTCGGGAATCAAACCCAGGACCTCTCGATCAGCTGTCGCGCTTGCATCCAACGGTTCACCTTGGATAAATCTCTTCAGTTCCATCGAACATATAAACGGATTAAAATATATTGCAGGTGACATATTTTATGCGACGTCCCGTTATGGTCGGCTGGTCCTCGTAGTGGGAGAGTACAGCTATTACAGGAACTATAGGAGTCGCGGCAAGAAATCAGTGTGGTTCTGCATCAAGAGTAAGAGGAAGCAAGGCCAGCAATGTTGGGCTACTGTCACCCTGATCGGAGACACCATCATCGGTTTTAAGAATCAACATACTCATTGACAGGATTTAACTCTTTTTGCTCATTACAGAGAAGGGGAGGCCCATTTCCAGTAGTGGACATGCAAAGGCATTTTGAACAGATAAAACTGTTTTTTGGACAGTATTTTAGTATAAACGCTATTAAGTTCCTATGTAGATATTATATGAAATAATATATTTTTTTATATTCTGAAATAGGCTCGCATTTGGCTGTAATCTCGGCACGCTCGCCTGTATGTAACAGTACGCATCTTTGTTATATAGGGGAGACCGGGTATGGTTGTCTCACGGGTTGCTTGTCACA
>DWDT01003334.1:0-12429 GCA_018245595.1 Microceris scylla | reverse complement strand
AGATTTGTTTTGTAACTAAGAACAAGCGCCAGTATCAATGAAATTACCATGGGTAAGATTGGTAAGTGTAACAACTGACGGAGGCAGGAACATGAGCGGACAAAATAATGGTTTGGTAGGTAAAATTAAATCGAAACTGGCAGAGATAGGATATGACATCCCGTTATTTTTTCATTGCATTATCCACTAAAAAGCGTTATGTTCCAAAATCGTATCTTAGAAAGTATGTTTTAAAAACTTTAATAGCATTTTCATTCTTTCCATGGGATATGACCAATTATATTATGTATATAGGTATATTGGGCTTCTAGGGTTACTGTCGCAAGTGCGGCCCGCCTTTAGTTTATTTGGCAACTTTGTGGCCCTTGCCTGCCAAAAGGTTGCCGACCGCTGGTGTACACGATACTATGGCAATTCTTCGGGCTGAATAGAAACAAATATGAATCCCAAACTCTTACTTCATCCGTCAAAATACGATCGATTTTGATTGACACACACAAAAATCCATTATTTTATATTTTTTAGTGGACACAGCGTGTCTTTTTAGGGTAGGCCACAAAGAGACGTAACAGGACTTTGTTAGTGAAGGAGGACGTATATCAAAACAATGCTAATGGTTTGATGCAGAAGTATAATTTCCTTAAAGTTGCAAACTCTTTAGAGCAAGCATTATTGGGATGTGTATTCAGCAAATAATGGCACGTCAATATGGTTTTCTTTACCATTATCATCGTCACCACTAGAGACAGATCAATGGACGGATTACTCATAATGAGCGCGTAATATACATAGGTACCTATAGTGAAATTTTAAAATTATCGTATGTAGTTCAATATTATCCATCTTAAATTTTAGAGATCAGTCATTCGGAATATGCAGGTGAAAATATATATTACATATCTACTGATTTTTCTGCAGACCCAGACACATGTATTTTCATCTCCGACAATACGAAAGCAGTGGGAAAAATGATGATATACCGATACCGAGGACCTGCGCTTATTTGATTTTGGGGAGAAACCTTTCTAAAATAATTTTGGTACCATAGGGAAAACGCAAGGTTCACGCTAGGTAGGTAGAGAGCAAATAGTGCCGAATATGTCTATTTTTACAGGCTTAAACTCGGTACATGCACGCCAATTGCAGAGACTTAATTTCTTCGTCTGGCAGTTATCATTGACATCAAACATTTTTTCGTTCCACTGTTGAACGTGGGTCTCCACTTAGAATGAAAAGGCTTAAGGAAAAGTGAATGACAACGGTAAATAATAGACTAATGCAGATTGGTCGAGTTTATATATACCTTAAGCTTATCATATTAAGACGCTCTTGAGTAATTAAGCGTGTCCCGAGAAAAAATGATTGGAATTAATCATATATAATTGGATCCAAACGATTAGATATAATAAGATCCAAATTTTGGCAGGATCTAACTATATATGATAAAATATAAATATATCTAATTATATATTATAACGAGATATAAATACAGTGCACTTACATATTTACCTATCTCTTAAAACACGTGTTTCAGTTAGACACCCTTACTCGACAAATTAAGACCAGTACTGCTGTCATTTAGTAAGGTTTTACATAATACACTTAAAATCTTATATGTAGGTTTTTGCAAATTATTTCGTGAAATTTTATTTACAAAGAATACAAACAAAGCAGTTAGGAGAAGAATAAAATAATGAACAATATATGTAACTATTATTAATTATTCGTCATTATTTCTCTATAATTTACAATACGGTTAATTACAGCATGAAGTAAGTATTTCTTTAGATGGACACTCAATCGGTAGCCAATGTCTTTGTTCCTAACCTTTCATGCTATATCTCGATTTCCATTATTCAAATTATAATTTCCAACTACATGATATAATAGGTACAGTATTATAGGACAAAGTTAATACTATATCAGGAACTTGACAGAAGCACGTAATGAGGTATCCATAATGTGTTTATTTAATGAATATTGTTGTTATCAATAGAACCTTAAGGAGGTATAAGTGTTATCTTTATAAGATAAAGAAGCTTTGTGGAAGTTTAAACATTATGTAAGAGGAGGCGTGAAGATTGTAACGTGGTGCACGCAGGCGCGATCGTGTGGAGCGCGCAGGGATGAGGGTGCGTCAGTCGGCGCTCGGCGACCGGAGGTGCTTCGCGCTGTGCGCCGCGCCCCTCACCGCCGAAGCGTGGCTCGGGGCGTGGCGCTTACGTAAACACGCGTGCTGTTACTCTCGCTGTCGGCGGCCACGCCACTGTCCGTCCTAGAACGACCCCATGTCGGCCCGCCACCTACTCGATTTATGTGGATAGCTCGAAGCACGCGGCCGCGCCGCCGCTGGCACTACCATCACCGCGGGGTATCGCGCTTATAGGTATCTATATAAATGTTTTTAACTATCGATCCACTCGTTTTATAAATGCTTCAAAAACTTTTATTCAACTATTAGTGTGATATGAGTATTGTTACGAAGCAGTATTGGAAGCCATTTTTGATAATAACATTGATTCACAGTTTAGTGTACATACATAGATGTCACTACTAGAATTGTATGATAATGAGTCAAGGTTTCATAATATTCTGCGATTAACTTTAGGAACTATTTGCTTGTGTAAAATTGATCTTTGTAAGCTTTTATAACGTATTAAGGAGTTACAATAAACTTGCATAAGCAAGTTTAAATACAAACACACTTATTTACTTATAGTTTGACTCTTTATTGTAATTTATTCTAACTGTATACAACTACGAATAATTTAGATTGCGTTCAATTTGCTCATAAGAAGTACAATTACATTGTTTATCCTATTTTTCTGTACTTGCATGTGAATTTGCGTTGTGTTTGTCCTGCAAATTATCTTATCTACAGATACCTATAGACATGTACGATACTTATTTTAAATAATTATCATCCCTGATTTTCAAGGCAATATAATGCAATATTTTACATAATACAAGAACTCTGTAACTATTAAATAATTATGAATAGCTAACCATATTTCTACCAAAAAGTTTCTCTTCGAGAGATTCTATTGCAGTAAATATTTAGTGACTTAAATTATGTGCGTTAATCAGGTGAGGTAACTGTGTATGACGATATAAAATTTTTTATGTTCCTCACAGATCGGATTTAATTATACTATTAAAATTTTATGGGATTATTTGCGATCCATCAATTTCGTGGGAAATTCTAGTACCAGCGATATAATCCCATTTGCTATAAGGCCATAAAATCTATTCAAATTTAAGCTATATCAGTGCCCATGGTGTCAATAGATTTTGCTTGTTTTCGGTAATAGCTTGGTTGCATTTTTGCAATGATCATTTTTAAGCAGGTGAAAATAAATTATTTAAAAGCTAAAGGGTAAATATGTCAAAGTTTATTTATGTTATTAAGTATTACATATATTGCCAGCCCAGATCCCTTATGGGGCAGGCAAAGATATATGTGTAAGGCCATATATCTGTATCCTTGATAATCTGATATAATTTTACTACATTAATAAAAAATCAATCTTAAAACAATTGTGTTGACAAAATATTGCCTTGTGGTATGCAGGCAGTATTAATAGAAAAAGAAGAATTTTCCCTGAACTCGAACGCGATGCCGCATAATAATTATGATGACACCTAACGCGGGGAGATGTTACAGAATTACATTATGTTACAGAATATAATTCATAATTATTATTATACCATCACACCAGGTCCTTTAAGGGTGGCCAGAGTACCAAATGCCAAATACGAGTATCTCTATCCTTACAAATCTGTCGTGCTTTTCACAATATTTTTGACAATGAATGAGTAATATTTTCATTAATTCGTCCATCCATCCATCAGTCTTTGGAAGTCCACTTTTCCAGTGCCTTATCTAACCACTACTAATATGTATTTCAAAGATGCAACACACAAACATATGTATGTTCAGATAACTTCATTAAACGGAATTACGTCAGGGTAAACTACGACTTCTACTTATTCTTCTACTTATACTTCTTACAGACATCTTACGTTTTTGCTTTATGGATTGTAGAAAATTGGCTTTACACCATTATTGTCAATTGAACATTTTTACACATACAGACATATTATGTATGTTGTTGTATGACATCTAAGTATATCGCTGTCTCGAATTATTGATCCAAAGATATCAAGACGTTGCCATAGAACCGGGTACGAAAAATCACTAGCGTCCCACAATAATTATATTTTAAGTTACTATATAACAAGATACATATAATGATGTACAGTGTAGAGGATTATACATCAATTAGCAGTTTCCGCCCACTTCGCTAATCTTAATTTGATTTTTTAAATATTCTTCTATAAGAAGAATATTTAAGAAATTCAAATTAGGATTAGCGAAAAAATTCTTCGAAAAAAACTTTTTGTTTAGCTTCGTAATTATTTTTCTGTCAATTTAGATATCTGTATACTTGTACAGCCCTAGAGACTTAATATTCGAAAAAATAAGTATTTTGTTTTCCTGTATGCATCGATGTTTCTGAACTGCTTCTTGTTTAACGTTTCTGTAACATATACTCGTAAAGCGTAGGTAATCGGACTCACGCACACAGATATTAAAAATTTTACCATAGGATTTACAGATATCGTATATAGCTTAACAAGTAAGTATATGCGCAATAACATGTTCTTTTCATATACCCATTTTCATCAAGATCGGTTAAGCCAGTTTTTAAATATAGAAGGACATACACGTGGACAGACAAACATTTTTGTGAGATTTTTAGGAGACATAGAGAGACTATTTTTAGAGAAACATAAAAGGAATGTATATCACAACATTAGATCGAACCATTGAATGAATAGGCAATAAATACAGATGAATTAATTCATAACTGTCAAAATATGTGAGACATTCTTATATAAATAACAAATGAGATATTAATCAAATGAAATATAATTTTGTTTCAATATACAAGATGATTTTAGTTCTCTCTAGGATAGTATCGTTTCTGATCCTATCCTTCAGAGAGACTTCGAGCATAGCTCGCTGAGCGACTGGAACTGGTGGTTTCAGCTTCGACATAGATCTAAGGTTTAGCTCGCTGAAGTGGCAATGGACTGGGCATATCTGCCGGAGAACCTACAACCGGTAGACCAGGCGATTTCTGGAGTGAAGACCGCGGCTCGTAGAACGTAGCTTAGAACGCTCTCCGGCCAGGTGGGATGACGAACTGCGAAAGGCTGCGGGCAGATGTGAGATGCGACAAGCCGAGGACAGGGCGCGATGGCGCTCATTGGGGTAGGCCTATGTCCAGCAGTAGTCTGCGATAGGCTGATAATGATGATGATACATAAGATATTGTTAAAAAGAATTTAAGGTATTTATATGCTAAAAATAATTTGTAAATAGTTTTTTTATAATTACAGCATCAGGAGTGGAGATGCAGGCGCGCGCTGCGCTGATGGCACTAGCCGCGCTCGGAGCACTGGCGGCGGCGGAGCGCGGCGGCGGCATCAAAGTGGGTGGCGGGGTACTGGGTAGCGGCTCCCGGGACGGCGCTCGAGGCTCCGGCGTGCGCCTGGGGGTGGAAGGGCTGCGCCGGGCGCGAACCTCGCCCGCCCCCGCCGCTCCCCGCGTCCCCTCCGTCATAACAGCCGCTCTCGTGGTGCCACACATGTCCTTCGGTGCACGCGAATACACCAGAGCGGAAAAGGCTGCTCTATCCAAATTGCCGCGCAAACTCAAACTCTTCTCACACGTGCGCCTAAATGTTACGCTTTCAATGCAGGGCCTCACACCTAGTCCTATGAGTAAGTGTGATAATGAAGATAATGTGAACTAGATTCTGTACTGATTCAACAGAATCTTTGAAAAAATTAAAAGAAAAAAGAAATATAATGTAGGTGCCTTGCGTGCCGTTAATGGAATCGGCAGAAATCTATCACATTAGTGCGTCACGTACCTACATATGTGAAACGCGTGAAAGTATATTCTATTAAAAAAAAAGAGATTTAAATATGCAGTCATTCTTACTTCTTTTTTAGAGGTTGTTTTGTATTGATCTAAAAAAATATCTTTATTGTGATATATGTGTTTTTATTTCAAATGCTTAAAACAATCTAGACACGCATTTTCAATAGCTTGAATAAAATTACTTTTTACTTCGACATAATAAGTTTAAAAATTATTTATTGTCTATGCTTTTTTTCTCACTCCGCACTCATCTATGTACTTCGAGTTCGAAAATAGCGGCATGTGTCAGAGGTGGCTTTAGGGTCAATATTTTTCAAACATTTCCATTTTGACTACATAGAGTATCCGACACTACTCGGAACTTTAGGCATTGCAACCTATATGCAAGTTATATGCAACATAAAACCAGTGCTGGATTTGAAAGTCTGGAGGCCCCGGAGCAACGAATGCGTGGAGGCCCCTAATTATTAATTATTTTCCAAATAAAAGAAAGAATTTTTTTCTATTCGATCAAATCAAAAATTGATAGTACCTCAATGGAAACTTGCAATCAGGGCTTGCTGATATATCGATAACAATGATATTATTTTTGTGCAAGTATTCTTAGTAAAAATGCAAAAAAAATGTTTGGGAGGAAAAACGTAAAAGTTGCTGACCCGTCAAAATTTGGATATTTTTTTTTATCTTTATTGTGGGGGCCCCTCTCCTGCAGAGGCCCTGTCCGGCCCTGCATAAGACATACTAAAGGCAACACATATCTTTACTTATTACTATAAAAGTGATGAATTAAAATAATCACGTTTATATCGGTATTAAAAAATAAGCCACGACTTGCAACTTCACCCTCGACTGCTAATGATACTCACTGTCTACTTTCCTCTTAGCCACGACGAAAATATTTTCTACAGCACATTTTTTATAAATTTAAATCCCTTCAATTCGGCAATAACGCTATAATGATAAAAGCGATACCGTTAATGGAACATCAATATGTTTATCTACCCAATATAATTGGCCAAAGTAAGAAACTCTTATTTTGCCCCACATATTAGAAAAAAAATCATGACTTTTCATGTAAACAAAATTATTTCACGTGCATGGTTGTATAGCTAACCTCTTTCGAGTCAATTATTAATTGCATAATAACTTTTAATTGGCCTTAATGTAATCGAATATTAATAAACTTCTTAACTGCTTTCAGCCATCTTGGACTCGCTATGTAAAGATTTTTTAGCAGTCAACGTGTCCGCCATTCTTTACCTAATGAATCATGAACAATACGGTCGATCTACTGCCTCTGCACAATATTTCTTACAACTCGCCGGATATCTTGGCATTCCGGTAAAGCTATATTTTCCGAACTCTTGAACTATTTCGCTATATATTTATGAATATATATCCTATATACTATATGTCTTTTCTTACATTAATCCTAATCATGCTTGCTAAGCAATGCTTTATGTCCATTCAGGTTATAGCTTGGAATGCCGATAATAGCGGACTTGAGAAAAGGGCATCGCACGCATCTTTACGTCTCCAACTTGCTCCCACCATTGAACATCAAACGGCAGCCATGCTCTCAATATTAGAAAGATACAAGTGGCATCAGTTCAGCGTCGTGACCTCAGCTATTGCTGGACATGACGATTTTATACAAGCCGTAAGAGAAAGGGTCACTGCCCTACAAGTAAGTATCTGGCACTCTGTGTTATATTCTGATCTTACAACCGATCATATTTACAAAGTGATATGTTTCAACAGGATCGATTTAAATTTACAATTTTGAACGCAGTAGTAGTAAAAAAACCAGCGGATCTGAATGAACTGGTGACGAGTGAAGCTCGCGTAATGTTACTGTACGCAACGCGTGAGGAAGCTGCCGATATCCTCTCTTCCGCTGGAGACTTACACCTGACTGGCGAAAACTTTGTCTGGATTGTTACACAAAGTGTACTGGGCTCTATGCAGCAACCCAACAATTTTCCAGTTGGTATGCTTGGTAGGTACTTTTAAAATCTTATCTTGTAAATATCATCAAAAAATATGACAAATATGATGATAGTATTTATTTTACCGACGTCTAACGTTTTGCTTCCATCCTTAGGAGTACACTTCGATACGTCCAGAACGTCAGTAATAAACGAGATAGCAACAGCGGTAAAAGTGTTTGCTTATGGCGTGGAGTCGTACGTCTCTGAATCCGAATACTACAGGTATCCACTGGGTACCAGGTTGTCTTGTAGCGGTGTCGGCACCGGCGAGGCGAGGTGGTCAACAGGCGAACGGTTTTACCGTCATCTACGCAACGTGAGCGTGGATGGCGAGCCTGGAAAACAAGGCATAGAATTCACGCCCGATGGCGAACTCAGGGCCGCAGAATTAAAAATTATGAACCTTCGACCGACATTAGGAGAACAAGTAATTATTTATTCATTTACCATAGAAAATGTTTTTCTTTTTTCATCAATAAATATTTTATTATGTCATAGGTAGTTTGGGAAGAAATTGGAACCTGGAACTCTTTCCCCAAGGAGCGTTTAGTGATCAAAGATATTGTATGGCCTGGAGGCTTGCATACACCGCCTCAAGGAGTTCCAGAAAAATTTCATATGAGAATCACATTCTTGGAAGAGCCGCCGTATATCAATTTGGCACCACCAGATCCCGTTAGCGGTAGATGCTCTTTGGATCGAGGTGTTATTTGCCGTGTAGCCCCTGAAATAGAGGTGGCAGGGTATGTTATAAAACACTGAAAATGTAACTGTTGCATGAAGTTTTATCTATTTGAAAACTTACTTCATAAGTATCATCATTATTTCATATTTCATAAGTATAAGCCTACTCCCGTCCACTGCTTGACATATGCCTCTCCAATAGCACGCCACTGAGCTCGCTCTTGAACTCTTCGCTTCCAACTACTGCCAGCCATCTTGCGTAGGTATATCGTCACTCCACATTTCATAAGTATACCCTTTGAGTTTAATTTGAAACAACATTTTTTCTAGGCTAGAAGCAGGAACTGCACATAGAAATAGTTCACTGTACCAGTGCTGCAGTGGTTTTTGCATCGATTTACTGCAGCAGTTGGCTGAACACCTCGGATTCACATATGAACTTGTTCGTGTGGAAGACGGCAGATGGGGTACACTGTACCACGGCAAATGGAATGGTCTCATAGCTGATCTGGTCAACAAAAAGACAGATATGGTAATTTAAATTGTAAATCGCGGAATGTAACAGATTGTTTACAACTTTTAAGCTATTTTTCATTTTTGCAGGTTTTAACATCGTTGATAATAAATTCAGACCGAGAAGCTGTTGTGGATTTTAGTGTCCCGTTTATGGAAACCGGTGTTGCTATCGTTGTGGCTAAACGCACGGGTATTATTTCACCTACGGCTTTCCTGGAGCCTTTCGATACCGCCTCATGGATGCTTGTCGGCGCTGTCGCAATCCAGGCGGCCACATTTTCGATTTTCTTTTTTGAATGGCTATCGCCAAGTGGATTCGATTGCTCAACTGGCCAAAACTCAAAAAAAATGCCTCAAAATAGATTTTCTCTTTGTCGAACCTACTGGATTGTCTGGGCTGTTCTTTTTCAGGTACTTTTATAGTTTTTTTTTTCAGATCTTTGTGAATATTTGAATAGATACTTTAATTTTCATCCAAACTAAATGCCAGTTATTTGACAGGCATCTGTACATGTGGATTCTCCGCGGGGCTTTACTGCTCGGTTCATGACCAACATGTGGGCTATGTTTGCTGTGGTGTTTCTGGCTATATACACCGCTAACCTCGCTGCATTCATGATCACCCGGGAAGAGTTTCACGAACTTAGTGGTCTGGACGATCCCCGGATAGCAAGGCCATTATCTCAGCGTCCACCGCTCAAATTTGGAACCGTGCCGTGGTCGCACACGGATGCAACTCTGGCCAAGTACTTTACAGAGCCACATGCTTACATGTCACGGTAAGAAGACATGTTATGAATCCCTATCAACAATACGTCTTCAATGCGTTAATTTGATTTTTGTCTTAAGCCACCTTATATTTCGTTTTTCAGGTATAACCGTAGCACAGTTGGTGCTGGTGTAACAAGCGTCCTCACAGGAGAGCTTGATGCTTTTATCTATGACGGTACTGTGTTGGATTACTTGGTATCACAAGTAAGTATGGTACTGGTAGAGGGCATTGCGCTGACATTACATTTTTATTTGTTAAGATCAGCATTTCCTATCCCGAGGGAATAATTCGTTAGTCATTAATTTCTCGGCTTATGAATTTATTAATTTGTGTTAATTGGGTTTCAGTGGAACAATTTGTCATTTTATGTATTTGTCGGTCCGCATATTACTTAGTTAAATATCTTTTTAATCTCCAGATTATTATTACGAATCAGATTCATGAGGTTGTCGCTAAAGTATGATAAAGGCTTTGTAACAAAACCTGTTAGGGCTGATTTGAAGTAAAATATACTTTCTATATCTATTCCATCTGCTTTACTACATAATTAATGATTTTTCCGAACAGAACAGATAGGCCGATTATTTTTGTGTATGCTACGCACTCTGTTGTAGGAATAGCTGTAGGTATTGAAATAGGGACAGATAACCAAAATCATGACCACCATTATCGACATGCATCATTCCACCGCTGGACATGGGCCGCCCTAATGAGCGCCATTATATATACTCAAAGAGGATTTGTGCCAATAATTCCCACGTTGAGTATGCGTAGAATAGCACAAAGCTTAGTTTCTCACACCGCCTACGTTGCTGTCCGTCACACAGACCAATAAAATGTGAATAGACAGACTGCGCAATACTGCGATCAGCCGGAACAAATACTACATATCTTTATATTGTTCAACAGGACGAAGACTGCAGACTACTAACAGTAGGCTCGTGGTACGCGATGTCCGGCTATGGACTGGCGTTCACACGCAACTCCAAGTACCTCAGTATGTTCAACAAAAGGCTACTTGATTTGCGTTCTAATGGAGACCTGGAGCGGTTGCGGAGGTATATTCTTTCGAAGGCGTCTGTTATTGACCTTTATTAAATTTTGAATTATAATGGAAAATGGGATAAATAAAATATATAAATAATTTCGGAATAAAAGTTATACCGACATATATCTAAAATCACTATAAAACTAAGATAACTTCAAGAACATTAATTTTAAGTAGGTTCGTTTCTCGATGTTTTCAAAGCTGTATGCCCCGCTTGTAGGTACTGGATGACAGGCACTTGCAAGCCTAACAAACAGGAGCACAAGTCATCCGACCCGCTCGCGTTAGAGCAATTCCTATCAGCGTTTTTGCTGCTGATGGCAGGCATCTTGCTGGCGGCGCTGCTTCTACTGATGGAGCACGTGTACTTCCGCTACTTACGGGAACACCTCGCCGCGTCCAGTTCAGGCTCCTGCTGTGCGCTGGTCTCCTTATCAATGGGTAAATTTTAAAGTGTACAACTTCTACAAATATTCTATTTCAACTTTCTTTGCAACTTACGAACAATATTCTGGTTGTCTTCTGCGACATTTTTATATAAAATGTAAAAATTATTGAAACTCCAAAATAAAAACAATAGAATCAAAGCTCAATTGCCGGTATTTTACTAGTTTCTGATGTACAATTTTTTGTCAAATGTTATTATGGAAATGATGTGATGGCGGTAGTTCTTCGATTTTTAATTACTCTGTTGCTTATGCATGAAAAGAATGCGTATTGCATTCTTTTCATTAATTATTTCATTTCTCCTCATTAATTAAAACAATTTATCAACTATGTTGTTTCTGTATTTTTTAAAGTGCAATAATGCAATAATTGAAACACTACAATTTTAGGACATACAGTAGCAGACATTGTATGTTCTCTGGAATTATATGTGTTTCTAGATTTAGATGTTAATAAATATACGAGTATGTTAGGTATAGTACACACTTAACAATTTTAATTTTCAATTCAATTACATCTAAAACGTAAGGAATATAAACTAATTTATCAAACAAACAGTTTAATGTTAAAGTTTTCTTTACGATGGTATGTATTGTTTTTGCCATAGGTCAATCCCTTACATTCCATGGCGCCGTCGTGGAAGCGGCAGCGCGAGGCTTCGGCGCGGGCGGTCGAGGCCACTGTCGCTCAGCTATCTGTGCTGCACAGGTTTTCAATATTCTATTTTTCATAGTTTTCTTTCACCCTTAGCATGTGATATTTAAATTTATAACGCACGGTCTGTAAAGAGGTGCACGCCATGGATTTGAACCCAGCACCCCCAGAATGAGAGGCTGATTTCTTAACTACTAGGCAGTCATAAACTTTGGCAATTACGGAGTTTTTTCAATAATACGTATTGATTCTTCAATAATTTGAAGATTTAACGGCAATTTTAACGCTGAAGGACCCGTACGGCAGGCTGATGAGGATTTGAAGATTTAACGGCAATTTTAACGGATTTTGATTTGAAGATTTA
>DWDT01003333.1:0-12431 GCA_018245595.1 Microceris scylla | reverse complement strand
CCTTCACCGTTAGCAAGTGATATTTAAAACGCACTTTTGTAAAGAGGTGCGCGCCATTGATTTGAACCCAGCACCCCCGGATTAAGGGGCTGAATTCTTGACCACTGGGCTATCACTGTAAGGCACGGCATCACGGCACCCCCGGAGTGAGGGGCTGAATTCTTAACCACTAAGCTATCACTGCTTCCACAACAACCACTTTAGTGGGACCTAAACTAACTGGTGAAATGTGGGAGTGTATTATACTCCATTGTCTGCGTTTTGGAGGATTACAAAAGAGATCTGTCATGTACTTCCGAGGATTACATAGGAACAGGTCCATAATCTACAGTACAATGGATGTTCCATTGTACTTAAGATTAGAGGATGACATTTGAGAACAGAAGTGAAAGTTGAATGTCACAAAACTCAAAATAAATTACTCATTCTATGTATATGATTGCCAAGTAGTTTTAATATCTCTGAAGGTTAGTTATTTTAAGACCAACCTTGGATTACATTTATTTCTAAAAACTTCCCTTAGTAATGCGAGGCTAATGTAATGTTCTCTTGTTACAAGTTTCAACAAGCTGTTGCTCCAGAAGGAGGAGCTGGAACAGAAGCAGCTGCATTTGCTGCAGGTGGTTGAAAGCGAGCGCACTTCGCGCTGGCAGTACGCCCAGCAGTGCGACGAATTGAGCAGCGAGGTCAAGAAGCTCAGAACTGAAGTATGGATTTACCAGTTTATCTATACATTTCACTTTTAAACTGATTCAACTTGAGGACACTCATAATATAATTTGTTGTATTCGATTTTCAAATGACGCGGGTTTTAACGAAAAGTCAAATAGTCTAGCACTGTAAACACAATTGGCGACTTGTTCCTTCAGTCATCACATCGAAATTTAAAAGCAAAAAGGAATTTTGATTCTGAAATCAAATATAAATTTTAAGGGTTCGATAGTGGCCAGGTTATCCGTTATATTGCAACATGGATACAAAATTTCTGTGTATGTATTTGTGTAATATGTCATCTCCGACACAGAAGGTAGCGTGGAATATTATTGCAAAGCATTGTTCTTATAACTTGTACAAGATTGTGTGAGGGTTAGGCAAATTAAGCAGTAGCCCGTACGTCAATAAGTACAACACAGATTTTAAGAGTTGGTAACTGACAAGGACAAGTCTATCTTTTTGTTTCTCAAACAACCTGCTTCCCATTTTAACTCAAACGGTTCACTGTAGGAAAACAGAATCGTTCTTCTTGATGATCGGTAATTTTTATGCTCTAACTGGTATCCGGTGATAGGTATTTAATGTCTTTACTATAATGGATAATATATTTTAGCTGTGCGCGTACAAAAAGGAGCATGAGCCAGCTACAAGGGCGGCATCTACAACCAGCCTGTCGCCAAGTGATTCTGAAGACATAGATCCGACCGAGTTGAGAAAAATCAAAAAAGTCCAGGTAACATTATTTTCTTTAAACACAGAAGAAACAAAAGAGTACAAAACTCTTAGGTATTAATGTTACATTTGAACCCAGATTTACATACATGTAACCAATTTAGTTGAAATATATGTATATTTATGATGGTGACGATGTATAGTTTTTGAACATAGCAAAATTTTGCCAGGATGAGCAAAAAGAAAAAATATGGCGTTTTACTCTTTTTCTAGAAGTGGTTCGTCGTATATTAGAACGCTCCTACGTTCAAGTTGCACGACGCTAGAGAACACAAAATCTCACGATAAATTATTATAACTGACTAATCTAACACGAAATGTTAATAGCACAATAATTGTTGTACTGTATAACAAAAAAAAATTATATTATATAATAAAATATCTCGACTTTGACGATAACATGATCAGTAGGTAATGCACTGATCATCAGCAATATATTCTAGGGAACTTGTCGAAGTCGTAATGAGCACAATTTTATAAATAGTAGGTATTCTAGGTCATAGCAAAAAAATTGTTTTTTTCTAGAAAAAAAATCAAAATATTTTTCAATTGACATTTTTCTCCCGATCTACAAAATATAAAATAATCGTCACAAATTAGTGTATCCCTATGTTTCTACATGCATATCATACATTATAAGGAATAAAAAAAATAACTGTAGTTTTGTTGTAATTGTCAAAAGCATTAAGACATTTGGTATTAGGTAAAACTGATGTTAGGCAATGACTTGCAAACATGCATTTAAATAATATATTATCCTCAATTATAAATTATCACAAAATTCTTGAAATTGGTTGGATAACCAAGAAAAATATGTGCTTCTTCAATGAATTTATTAATTGTTCTGTTTAATTTTATATTTTAAAACATTTTACCAAATATAGGTAAGCTCCGTATATAAAATTATTTGTGAATCAACTGTCTATTGATAAATAATAAGTATTTGTTAATACTATTCATTCACTACCTAGTGGTTATGTATAACACAAGAGACAGTTATCACGAACTTTTGCCTTGAACAGAGTTTCTTTCGCGGCTGGTTGTGCCGGCGGCGATGGAAGCAAATCGTCGACCAGTATATCAAGAGTCCACATGCTGAAAGCATGAGAAAGAGAAACAGGTGCGTTCTCCGATATTTCTTTTTATTTTGAAGTTTTAGTAAGAACCTATTTATAATATATAAATGTACATATTTATACTCTGTATTTATATTATATGTCCATGCAACGTCGTTAATATTTTCTGTAAAAGTAATCTGGAATAAATTGTATCTTGATAACAGTTTGGTGTTCAAAATGGTAGAAGCCGAAGAAGAGTATCTAGAACAGATGGAAATACTGGTAAGGCAAAACTGAAACACTAATTCTAATAAATTATTACAGTAGAAAGAATAATTTGTCCTCATAAAGGAATAATTGAAATACATAAATTTATGAGATATATCATATTATTCCCATATATAATGTGAGCCAAACCTAAGCCAATGTGTTTCCAGACAATATTTATATGTTTAGGTGACATGTTTCCTTCGTCCGTTCAAAATGGCGGCAAGCTCGAAGAAGCCGCCGTGCACTCACGAGGACGTTAATTCCATCTTCCTGAACAGCGAAACCGTATTGTTCCTGCATCAGATATTCTTCAAGGGTCTCACTTCTCGCATGGAGTCCTGGCCGACGCTGGTACTAGGTGAGAATCATGTTTGTGCTGTAAAGTCATATGGTTTCTAACTTTTAAATTAAATTAGTTATTTTCTAAGATCCCTGAATCAGCCTAACAATAATCATTAATCCTGCTGACGTAATTAAATGATTAAGTAGTTACTGTAAATGTTTTGTCTAACTTGACGACAAAAATGTCTGCTGGTATACCTACAACTATTTTTATATGTCTGTCTCTATCTATAGGTATTAAATTTTCATGGTCAAAACTGCCACACACAGGAAATAATAGAAAATAGGAATTACAAATACATAGTATGAATTACTCGTAAATACACAATTTATAAGTTTTCGATAAGCGACAGCTGTATCTATCAACTATGTATTTTAATTGAATTGGGACTAAAGAATTTTGTGGTTTTTTTTCTAATACTCTCTATCATCTGCCTCAAGACATGTGCTTAGTAGTTGATTGCATACAGGAGACCTATTCGACATGCTGCTTCCGATGCTGACGATTTACCAGGAGTACGTGCGGAACCACCACTATTCCCTTCAAGTTCTGACGGAATGTAAGCAGAGCCAGCCCTTTGCTCAGCTGCTCACGCGGCTGGAGAGCAAGCCGGCGTGTCAGGGACGCTCGCTCGAGACTTTCCTGACGTACCCTATGCATCAGGTTAGTTTGTCAAAATGGAGTTGCAATTTCTTAACCCTTAAAAAATTCCAGACGCTTGCATGCTTGTATAGCGGGGAAATACCTAACTTTCAAATCAAACTGCATACCTTAAAAATATAAATTACCTTGTATAGTACATCTGTAGTATCTTAATCCCTCTCAACAGACTGGTGTCTATGGAAAAGTGAGAGATAACTGGAATTGATTAGTGCGATTGAAATGTTTATTGCTGTGCAGATCCCGCGTTACATAATCACGCTGCACGAGCTGCTGGCACACACGCCCCACGATCACGTAGAGCGCCGCAGTCTCCAACACGCTCGTGCCCAGCTCGAGGAATTGTCCCGACAGATGCACGATGAGGTATTCTGAACTGTTTTCCTTCCATTCTTTTTTGTCAAAATAAGAAAATCTTATCGTATTGTGTTGTAGGTCTGGTAGCAATCACCAGAGTGCTGAAAAGCTTGCTCTTGTAATTAAATCAACTGACGGAATTATTTAACCTAAGAGACTTTAGAATGTAACATTAATCGAATTCTTCTTCAGGTGAGCGAGACAGAAAATTTGAGGAAGAACTTAGCCGTGGAGCGCATGATCATTGAAGGTTGCGACATTCTTCTCGATGTCAACCAAGTATTTATACGTCAAGGTATGGAGTAATTGCTATTGTTGGTATTTTTTCTTCTGCTAGATTTGGTTCTGTTCTCCATATTCTACTACATTGCAATTAAGTTCGATGATAGAATAATGGACTTTATGCTGACGAGGCCTAACGACTCTTTCTTTAACAATACGAAGCTGAAGCATGTATTCAACCACTAGCTTATTGGTAAAAAACTAAAATAATTAAAAAACCTATTCTATTAATAATATGTGCATTTCTATCCAGGAACTCTCTCCCAAGTTGTGGGTAAAGGCCGCCGAGCAACCCTTCAAGCGAGACAAGCGTTCCTGTTCAGCAATCACTTGCTGCTGACCACCAGAGCCACCGGGGGCAGGTTGCATTTGCCACCAAACGGCCGACTGCCGCTGCACGATGCGCTGCTCGTGGAAGACCCTTCAAATCATGACGACGATGGTAATAATTAGTTAATCATATTATTTTTGAGGTAGTTAAAATGAAAAAACTGCTATATGTCCTTTTATATTTTAGTTGTCTGGATAGCCATAGCATTTAGCCTTTTTTATTCGTTGATATTTAGTTATCTATTGAAATTTTACCTAAAAAGTCATCTGCTTATTCTCTTATCGATATTCAGCATAATTGAACATTAGTGCTAAATGTTAAATTATTATTAACATTTTTTTACTCAGACTCGACTTCCGTGTGCTCCTCGCCTGGTGGCGATGTCTATCAGAGTAAAGACTTCAAAATCCTCGTCGAAGTCAAAGGGGAGCAAATCTGCGCTCATCTCGGTAAGTTTACAATTACACGATAACAAAGGACTATATAAACGTAAGTTTTTAAGTTATGTTAAATGTTTCCTGTAGCACGAAATCTATTGAAATATCAACCAGAATTTTGGGTGTTATTCTATTACCAGTGGCGGCAACGCTCGAAGAGAAGGCAGCTTGGACTAGCGAGCTGGCTCAATGCATGGAAAGCGCAGCGCTGACGGAACTGCTCCGTGCGTGCGGTTCTTGTGGGGCAGCGTCGGCCAGCCTGCCAGCGTGCCGTTCGGATAGAGCTCTGTTCACTGACGATGTAGACATCCGATTCAGTCGAACCCTCAATTCTTGTAAGGTCCCACAAATCAGATCGGCCACACCGCAGCGTTTGCTGCAGAGACTTACGGGTAAGTTTATTGGTACAGGTACAGGTAAGTTTACATATTTAAATTAAGTTAATATAGGCGACCGCACATAGGTTGTTAAGAAAGTTGAGTTTTTGCAAAATTCTTAAATTGGGTAATAAATTTTTTTGCAGTCCCAATTCATCAAAACTCATGTCTTTTATTATTAAATCAATCGTTATTTTAAATAAGAACACTTGTTACATACCATGCGTTATTTTATTTACCATGAATATGACTAAATGGGCATTATTCTACATAAATATAAATATAAAACTTATTATCAAGCCTGTAACGCCCGAAGAATTAGGCAGATACGCGAAGTATAAATAGTATATGACTGAAAATGTAAAATTTTTTAGATCTTCGGTTCCTCTCAGTCGATTTCTTGAATACATTTTTGTTGACGTATCGCGTGTTCACTGATGGGGTCACTGTTTTGGAGGCACTGAAGCAAGTGTTTTATGAGCAATCTCAGCAAGAGTACGATTTGGCTCCACCGCCAGACGCCACCAGGAAAACCAGCGCTGCAAGTACCGTCTCAGGTACGATATGACCTTCTTCACAATATAACAAAATTATTGCACGTGTTTATCAAAAATCTTCAACTTTAAATTTTCTATTTTTGTCATTACATGATGATTGTCGCGGCAATTTGCTTACGAAAAAATAAATATTTCATTTCTTTTGTATGTAGGCTGATGATGATGATGGTGAAATTTATAACTTTAGTACATAAAACTATATAATGTTGAATGGGATTATACTAATGACGATTAAAACAATAATGCTATGACATGATTACATTTCATGTTTCGTCAAAAACATAGTTATTTCATCCCTTTCATGACCCAAAGTAAATGATCTGAGATTTGATGACACTCTTTCATGATTTTAGGTTATGGATCAGAATACAGCGATAGAGATTGGCAAGCAAGGTTTTGGAAGGCATCTAGGAAAAGTGAGACCTTTATCAACTTCTTCTTCTGTCTTTTCTCTCATACCTTCTTCTCTTCTATCACTATTTTGGTATCTACACTTTTACAGTTTAAGTTCGTATTTTACGAATATGCCTAATTTAAAATTCACTTACTGATTTTGAGTTTTTTTTTCTGCCCACTTAAATTTATAGGTGAAGAGGATGACAAATTATCACCATATCTGATGGCACCATCTCGTCGTCAGTCGTCTGTCACTAAGGTAAAGTTTGTTTTTTTTTTATTCAATACCTCAGAATTTGTTTAGCTTTACTGTAGTTAATAATCAATTTATACGATACGAATAATTGGCAGTTTTAATGTATCGTTCGCATGCTTACCGACGAAGGTGGAGGAAGATAACAGTCATTTAACTATACCTAAAATAATGGCAACATCATCAAGTAATGAGACATTAAAAGGTAACGTAGGTATATATGTTAATTCAATTTTATCTCCATCATGTTCGTCTTAATATACCACATGCTCTAACGAGGTTATTTCTGGAATAGGTACATCGCCATCATCACCTGGTGCGTTAAGCTCAGTAACTCTTGTTGGAAGTCCAAAGAAAAGCCCTGAAGACAAAACGGAAGCTAAAAAAGATGATGATAAAAAGTCCCCGACCAAGGATAACGATAAAGAAAACGCCAAGATAGCAAAGAAT
Source organism: Microceris scylla (assembly GCA_018245595.1). Classification (NCBI taxonomy): domain Eukaryota; kingdom Metazoa; phylum Arthropoda; class Insecta; order Lepidoptera; family Hesperiidae; genus Microceris; species Microceris scylla. The sequence goes on along the minus strand of DWDT01003333.1, from coordinate 5,214 downwards.
ATGAAGGAAAATAATGCAGGACCCAGTATTACTAAAGACGAAAGTATTGAACTTGTTGATCAAAGTGACGAGGACATTAAATACAAGGAAGAGGAACAGGAAAAGAATAAATTTAAAGTGGATGAAAAGTTTAAAATATCACAAAGATTCTCTGAGGTATGGTTTTATATTCAGTTTTTGGATACAGTTTTGTTGCAATAAATAGGTACAGTAGAAATTGTTACTAGTCATAGAGAAGTTACATTGTTTTTATAATACGTATAAATCAAATAGCCATGTGGTTCAAAAGGTATGTACGTACGTCGGTTACACTCATGTCGCTTAAGTTAACACAAATAATTTTATTTATTATTTTCTATGGATACTACATAAAGTACAACAAAATGCAACGGAATCGTACAATGTCGGAGAGTCCGCGGAGACTGCACCCTTCAACTGGATCGGCAGCGGAGGCTCGTCGCCGCTCGGAAGGTGCAAGAGAAGCTGCTGAAAGGGCAGCAGCAGCTGCTGAAGCCGCTGAACCGCGTAGAGCTTCGGATTCTGGTGCTACTCGATGTACACCTAGAAGATCAGTCAGGTATTGCTTAAAAGATTGGGACATAGTAGATGCTTCTTTACCGTTTTTGCAAAAGTCAGTCTAAAATGTTGCACATTCTAGTGAAAGACGGTGCACCAGTTCTTCGATCAATAGCGAACGACGTCGCTACTGGGGTGGATCCGAACCCAGAACATCGGTCACTTCTCAAGCCTCTCAAATGGCTCAGGTAGTTTCTTCTTAAAATGTTCTTATTACATTGACTTGTTACACGTCCAAAGTAATATTAATTTTTCATCCTCTAGACGTATCGTCGGGACACTGGACAATCTAAGGCTGGAGTGGTCATCACATCGTTCAGACAATCGCATAGGAGGTAGGACACATCAATTATTTTCCATTTAACAGTATTCCTACGAGCTATTATTCAGAAATATTTCAACTCATTATATACATATTGTATTTATACTAAAGCACAAACCGAGAGCTCACAATTCACTCTTTAAGTGTGGTGGCATGTATTAACTTTTCTCTGAACTCATGTTTCTCAAACAATTTATCAGTGTCATGAGAGCTTTTGCACGATGTTTCATGTGACTTTCAAAAGACTAGCTTTTCAACGACTATTTTCAGTTCTTTCATGATTTATCATATACACTTCTTATATCATGAAAATCGGCGATTGTATAAAAGTGATAAGTAATTTACTAATGTTCATTTAACAGCTTTGGAAAAGACCTGTTGTGGTGAGTGCTCGGTGGAGGTAAAGAAGTAGAGAAACAGTCTTTGTAGAGCTGCTGTAGAGGAGTACTTTCGAAATAATTAATTTGCTTCACCTAGAGTATTTACAATTTACCCTTTTTATCAAAAATTTTACGTACTCGATTGAATTGTAGTTGCTATGCCCCAAGGGTCACGGTTTATGTCACCAACAAACTGTTTGGATTTTGAATAGCACTTCCACACGTTTCGATGGAACGAAAATTGAACCAGCACATGAATGTGTTTATATTTCTGCGAAATCACCTTTTGTTTAACTACTCCCAAATCTGAAGCATTTGTCCTACGAACTATACATAAACATAATTATAATGTGCAAGAAATTCAACTTGGGGTGAAAAAGACTGGAAGGCGTTGGTTTGAACTTAGATCGTACAATTTTGAATTATGTAGTAATTATTATGCTTAATGTTAGCGTTGTGTTGCCCTGAAGTAGATTAGGCGGGGCGACGGCACACGCGCAATGATTCTTCTATCACAGTTTTGGTCTTAGATAAAAATTGTGTACGGGACTCTGTCAATTATATCATTATCGACTCTTTGTCTCAAATGTACCGTTAGCTTAGGTAGTACATACTAACATTAAACAAAAACTGTTTCAAAATTTGCATGCGTATTCACATTTCATTCTATTTTTAAAGTTTATCTACTCTGTATTTATTTATCCTCACTATTATTCTTTTCTCTATCTTATAAATCTCTATCTAATACATTTCTTTTATCTGCATGTTCTATTTCTCTTTTTAATCTTATTACCATCATTTTTTTCGATTGGGTTTTCTTTTAATTTTATTCACAGAATAAATCAGAGCAATATAACGGGCATTATATCATAACTTATTTAAAATAATCGGAATAAAACAACATAATAATGCACTTTGGAACGGACGACAATGAAGTTCTGATTGATAGCTGTGTGTTTTGATGTAGGAGCAGTACCTCGACTGCTGCTGTTGCCTTCGCTGTGGCCACGTCTGCTTCCTCTAACCCGAGATCTCCTCCGCCAACGTCACCACCACACACTAGACGAGACTCTGTCATATCTACAGCTGCTACAATGCGTGTTCTTAACGTGTTAAGGTACCATAATGTTTCTCTATATTCACTTATGTTCCATTGTTATCTCCTGTATCATCATATTAACTATGGCTCTTGCATGTAACGAAGCGTTTAGGAATGAGTCTAGTTTAGGTACCTACATATTCATGTATTTAAAGTTGCGTATTTGTGACGATGTTCACATATCCTGAAAAATCTTGAGTTTAGTTCACATATTAAGGATTAAATGAAGCATCTTTTCTTGTGTTAGGCACTGGATATCCAAGCACTCTTCTGATTTTTGGTCTGATGAGCGCCTTCGTGGTCTTACTATGGACTTCTTGAAGGAGATCGAGGGAAGTCCAGGGTTGTTACCGGCTGAGCACAAGGCTGCCGCTCAGTTGCTTCGTCTGCTTGAACGTGCACCAGACAGGAATGTTGATTTAAAGGCTTTGTTTTGTCCACCTCATGTAAGTATTTTTTATTATAAACAAAATATCCGCACTTAGATGCAAACTTATACAATCTCATGAAATACTGACCTGAAGAGGACAGCGGGATACAGCTGGATATTAAAGGCCTACGACCGGAAAAGCGTCAATTAAGGTGGCTTATGTCCAACAGTGAACTTCCAAGAGACAATGAATGAATGGATAGGTGGAAAAATACTTTGACAAAAATATTGTAATAGTATGATTATGAAATAATTGTAAGTGTATTATTATTTTTAGATACCAACGAAGGAGAATGTGGAAACCCTCTCCGCACTCGAAATAGCGGAACAAATGACATATTTGGACTATCAAATTTTCAGTGCGATTCATAGCGAGTGAGTATCGTAAACTACTCGACCTGTTTTTAGCTGATTTAAGATCGACGCTAATACTTATTTCTTATTAATTTATTCACATACAATCATCAATACGCTCTAAATTTTTTAAAATTCTCAAATTCTTGCAATTATTTATTTAACATGCCAATTTCTGGCGGTTAGTTGTAAAGTTATTAGGATGATATTAAATGCGAAGTTTATGTACAGGGAATTCCTCGGCCAGGCTTGGACTAAGAGCGACAAAGCGGAAAGAGCCCCACACATTCTGATGATGACCGCTCATTTCAATCATATCTCCAATCTTGTCATTTCAGAGATATTGAGAAAGTATACCTTGACGGGTAAGACATAAAAATAGTTAGCTATATGTATTTATTTTTTGTATATACTGCCATTGAGAATTGTGAAAAAATATCTAACATGTGAAAAATGTAGAGTAGAAAGACATCAGGTCTGTAAGTATAGAGACTTTTGATATTTGGCGCTCTCAGCCTATCTCTGTATGACACCTGGCGTGTTATAATAATGATAATATTTGTGACAGTCAATGTTATATATACTTATTAAATCAATTTAACAAGGCCGTGTAGCGACTATCGAGAAATGGGCCGCCGTGGCCGACATTGCTCGATGCTTGCACAACTTCAATGGGGTGTTGCAAGTCTGCGCGGCGCTCTCCAACACTTCGATATATCGTTTGAAGAAAACCTGGGATAAAGTGTCCAAAACTGTAAGTCGTTGTGGTCCTACTAAAAGCAACTTATGCAACAAACGCAAAACACATATTTGAGAACCATGTAAATTTGTTCTAACCAAGTATCTACTATTATTCTGTCTCATTCTATTACTGCAGTATCGTAACCCAGAAGATTAAATCTAATTCTTCTTTTCTTTGTACAGAGTAAGTCGACGATAGAGAAGATGCAAACCATAATATCCTCGGAGTGTCGGTTCAGAATTTTGAGAGATGCTTTGCACAGGTATGCGAAATGTTATTTCTATTTCTATCTTCGTCGTTAACTTTTGGTAACGAAGATGTTCTCTTTTGGTAACGAAGATGTTCTCTTTTGGTAACGAAGATGTCTTTACTGATCAACAGTTAGATACGGATCTTCTCTCAGAATGGAGGATTAAGACCATACTAACTATCTATTACGCTGTCTATTATGCTATCAGTCTATTACGTTCGCCAAGTGGTTAGCAGACGTTACTGGATTAAAATTGATTAGACCAATTTATATTTTTTTATTTATTATACATTGTAGAAAGAAACCCATTTCATCAGTTACGTTCACGCATAGATCCAGACTCCGAGCCGCTAATAAAAATTCCCACTAATCTACAGTGTAGTATTTTGTATACATAGCAGCATTACTTCCAGATGTGACCCGCCGTGTATCCCGTACCTTGGCATGTACCTCTCCGACCTGTCGTTCATCGAGGAAGGCACGTCCAACTATACACCGGACGGACTCCTCAACTTCTCCAAAATGAGAATGGTGATGTTGGATATTTTTAACAGTACAATTGAATACATTTATCGCTAGGACTTTCTAGTGGGCTGCTGTAATTTGCAACACTGTAAACGTAATATCACGCCTGTAATCCCCGAAGAGGTAAGCAAAGGAGTGTAGTATACTCCCACGATTGACCAGTTACTGGAAACACTATGTAATATTAAAACCATATTAATCTATTAGCATATAAGTTAGCAATATTATTTAATGACTTTTAGTAATTGCTTTTAATTGTAAATTGACTTTTAGTAATAGTACTGATTGATTGTGGCACCATAGGATTAGCATTATTAGTAGATATACATTAGTACAGTTAGTGTACCTTAGTTGAAGTGTAGTGAATATTAGCTAATGTCCATATTATTAAAAGTCGGTCACAGACATTGGTACACCTGAGGACGAAGCTGTTTGCTGGTTGTATACCTACATGTATACATACTTGCAATGACGCTTTTCAGACTGAAGCAAACGTTATTTTAATAATAACCATTTAATGGTTGTTATATTTAAAG
>DWDT01003332.1:0-12437 GCA_018245595.1 Microceris scylla | reverse complement strand
CAAGCGGAAGTTGCTTGAAGAACAGTTGAAGTTGATTGATGCTGAGAAAGCAAAGGTTAGTTTTAATGCTATATGTCCCCACTAGGCTTTCTACCAAATATGCAGAATTTTTACCCTTCGTATGTGTACCACTTTCTGCAATTAAATTATTGAGGGATAATAATTTCTTAATAATTTTATACATTTTTAATTCAATGATGTTAAAGGAAATGTTACGAAACTTTTTCTCAAATATACAGGTAGAAGCGGAATGTTCTGGTCTCCAACAGCAGGTGGAAGTCCGCGAAGTGAGTAGCCGAGCTGCAGCGCTGGGCGCCAGGCTGGGCGACGCGGCGGCGCTGGCAGAGCCCAGGGAGAACGCTTTCCTAGCGGTCGACTTCGCCCACAACGACTCACAACAACGGTTCGCTGAGGCCCTGGCCGCGCTAGGTCGGGTCCGCACCAGCACCACTTTCCCAGGATTGTGTACTTTGCAGCTCGGTAAGGCTTCTTTCATACATAATACGATTATTGTTATATTGTTACTGAACTACTCAACTCATATTATATATTATGTTTTTGTGTTTATTGATATTTGGCACTCCATACTACCTGACTATCCCATAACGACTTGACATGAAGATATATGGATATAAAAACAATATGTGTATATGTTATTGAAAACAATAACTGTGCTTGTATTTAGAAAAACCTTGTCAAATCCGAAATGTTTGAGATACTTGGCATTTGGTTCGCTCTGCCACGTAAAGAACGTGGCGAGACCATGCAAAGCACCAAAGACTATAAAAAGCAGTGTGCTCATATAACGTCATATTTAACTCTGTTGATCTGCTCCCGATAACATTTATAAATGAAGATACAAAGGTATAGATTCGTTTGGATTCCGGGGCACTAGAATATCGAAAGTGAAATCTTGGAACAATACCAACCTCGAACAATAGAAACATGACCGTTCTTGAAATTGTTAATGGGTTGTTTCGATTATTAGCAATAGTCTATAGATAATGAAAATATACAGGACATTGATATATAATAGGTGTATAGTATTACTGTTTTTATACATTTGCTAAAAGTTACTTTAAAAATTACACTAAATATAAAATTACGTGTGCAACAGTACAAACACAGTCAATAAATGCATGGTGTATTTCAAAATATTATTCTGGAGCATCGTGGCCGGTGTAATGATGTCAACTGGGTTATGTCAATTAAAACACTCAGCCCACTTGCATGATAATGCTAATTGCACTGACCCGTATTCAATGACGAGGGGAAATGCAACCTCACACAATAAATAAATAAATAATATCTTGGGACGTCTCCACACATGGTTATCTGATCCCAATCTAAGCATCATGAAAACTTGTGATGTTGTAACAAGACGCCTGATAAATGATATACTGATGATGTAAATATGATATACTGATATATATATTTTTATGCCTAGACACAGACAAACACTTGCTCGTCACACAAATATTTATTCTGGGTGGGAATCGAACCTACGACCTCCAGCGCAGCAGTTAGGTTTATTAACCACTGCACCAATGGACCACACAAACTTGATTTATGGCTTGTATAGACATGAAATAATTCCAGAATCGTTGTGCGTGTGCGGACTGGAGGTGGTAGTGGTGCTCCGGACGGTGGACTACCACGGGGAGGCGCGCAGCACGGGCGGCGACCCCGTCTCCGCCGCCGCTACCCTCGACGATGCGCCCCTGCCCTGCACTGTCGTCGACTTAGACACGGGCTTATATAGGTAACTTTAAAATTAATAAAATATATATGTACACCTAAAACATAATATAATGTATGGTGATGGTCGCACCTACAATTCTCGACTTAATAGTTTGTGTTTGTAATCAGCGGTGCAGCAGAATAGCTCTAATATGTCATTATAATACTTAATGTTCTTATAAATAAATCCTAACATGCTCGCATCTTAGCATGAGTGTTACAGTTCAAATGAAATCCATAATTTTAACATCCTAGTCTGTGTCTATATCAATATTGTGTCTTCTTTTATTTTCTGCTATTATATGTATTGTTCCTACTTAGTTAAGTATACAGTTTTGAGTGGTAGGCGACAGAAATACTCAGTAACTTGTATGAAACTGTCTCGTACAATTTAACAGTTGCATACTCTTCCCATCTGTCCTCACACTATTAACTATAAGTCTGTACTCTCAAACTTAATTATCTTTAGTTACTTTAATTTATACACAATTTTTGCAGTATTCTACATTAGCTATGTACTCGTCACTCTTTGACTGACTTGTTGACTTGAGTTACGTAGTGCTGAGGTTGCGTGCGCGTGCGGCAGGATCACGATGCGGCCGTGGAGCGCGGGCGCGCTGTGCGTGCGCGTGCTGGTGTTCGCGCGCGGCGTGCGCGACTCGCCGCTGCGCGCGCTCGTGGCGCCCGCCGCCGCGCCGCTGCGCGTCTGGGGCTCGCGCGGCACCGGCAAGGAGCAGCTCAGCCAGCCCGTCGCGCTCGCCAGGTATCATCATTCATGTCAACCTTTCATCATATTTATGCTTTTTCAAATTTAAATGCAGTGCTAAACTTTATGTCTCTTTTTATTATTCTTACATCTACAACTGGAAATGTTTTGTTTTACTCCATATGTGTATGCTGAGTATGCCCAAGAAAAGTGTAGGTTTTAAGTAAATACCATAAAAAAGTGCAAACTTATACTAAAGCCTTCTGGAACTACTTATAATTTTGTTTCAGATGTCCGAAACGTAGAGAGATATATGTTCTCGACGCCGGCAACTCGAGAGTGAAGGTACTTGACGACGAAACGTTCGCTTTCAAAAATCACATCGTAAATGAGGGTAAGAATCGTTGTAAGATATTTTTCTGATCTGAAATTATTTTCTGATGTTGAGCAGTAAAGAAAAATTTCAAATAAACTTTGCAGGGCTATCAGGTCGGAGTTGTACAGGCATAGCGGTGACGGCGGACGGCGTAGTAGCAGTGAACTGGAGAACGAGAACTCTTACAGAGGTTATTATTAATCCTTTTCTTCTACAACCCTATACTACTTATAAAATGTTCGAGGTAATGATGTATCATAAGGAAAATCGTTGGTAAGGTTTACACAGAGTTCATAAATGCAAGCTTCCTTTAGATTGCAAAAAAATGGTAATATGGAGTATTGATGTAAAAATGGTATTTGGTGTGAGTATAATAAGAAGCGCGTGTGTGTGTGTGTGCGCGCAGGTGAGCCCGCTGGGCGCCACGCTGCGCACGGTGCGCTCGGCGCGGCTGGTGGAGCCGGTGTGCGTGGCGGCGGACGGCGCCACGCGGCGCCTGGCCGTCGCCGACAACGGCGCGCGCGCCGTCTTCCTGTTCGACGAGCGCGGCGACATCGAGCGCGAGGTGAGCGCACATTTAGCTTTCAACCTCAGACAACACACTTAGCTCTCAATGTCACGTCACGCCAGAGGGCGCTGTGGTTAAATGTAGTATTATTGCTAAATAGTTTTAAAGAAGTTGTAGTGGGTTAAGTACGTTCTAGAGTAGTGACAAGATTAAGTTTGCCCTGGTAGTTATTTTTTTTTATGCTTGAGCCAGCTTTTAGCAATACTAATATTTTTCTTGTGGCATTTTAATGGTGATTATGTTTTTGAAGACAATGTTGTTAGTTTACAGCTGGTTTTAGAACTGGTTAATAAGAGAACTTACATCTTAACAAGTCATATTTACTAGGAATATAAGGAATGTAATATAATGAATGAATGAATATATGTGCATTCACCAATACTGCATTTTGTATGTAGTCTGTAATTTTTTTATATGCATAATTGGCGTCAGGACTATAGATAAAAATCCTTCGAGAAACTTTAAGGCTCAGTAATGAACTGGTACAAGTTGATAATAAATCCTTAGTGTATTCTGTAATATTTATTTTAGATTGGGAACGGCGAGCTCGGTTTAGTGGGTGGCATAGCGTTGGCGGAGGACATTATCGTCATAGCGGACGTGGCCGTGCGGGTGTACGACTTGGAGGGGAACTTGCAATCGACGCTGGCGCCCGTGCCCAAGGGTAACGATGGTTTCGATAATCTTTTCAAGTACATACGTATCGATGTATTGATGTATGTAAAAAAAATAGGGTCAAATAAAGAAATTAGGGATTCATAGATCTCGAAGGTACGGTATCACATAACTATAATTTATGGTGACTAATACAAAATTGAGAATAAATATATGGATCACTCAACTAAGTACTGGTCAGAGTTCAGTCGATTGTGTAGCCGTGGCTGTAGGTGTGTGTGTGTGTGCGTGTCAGGGCGCGGCGGGTACGGCGGCGTGGCGCTGGAGCAGTCGGCGGAGGGGCGCGTGGCCGTGTGCGTGCGCGCCGTGCGCGGGCGGCCGGCGCTGCTGGCGCTGGAGCTGCGCTCGGGGCGGCTGGCGGCGGCGTGCGAGCTGGCGGAGCGGCGGCCGCGGCGCGTGGCGGGGCTGGCGCTGCTGCCGGCGCGCCGCGCGCTGCTGGCCGACCTGGCCGCCGACTGCCTGCGCCTGCACGCCTACTGGTGACCCGCTCACACCACCCACCGCGTACGTACCGCCACGCCTACCTCGCTTACATTCTACTACTCTTGGTAACATTAGAACGATTTAAAGATAACCTGTCTGTAATGTGAGCCGACACACGTTTAAGAAAAAGTTTGTTTGATATGGCTGCAATATTTAACAACCTATCAATAGAAGTTCATTAAAACGAACAAAAAATATTTAAGCTAAGGCTGCGTTCACATTTGACTAATAAAAATTAGTACTATTTTATTAAATTCATGAATAAAGCGACCAACTTCCAACTTTTAGTTTTAACAGTAACACACATGTACCTTAAACACCTTTACAAATATTATCCTGGTAGCATTGTCGAACCAGCTATTACTGTATGTAGTGTTTATCTTTCGCTTTTTAGTAATACTAAATGAGTGATGAAATATTACTTATAGGTATGTATGTAACATCAGAAATGTTAATTTTTGTTTACAGATTAGCAGAGCGACCGGGATAGCGGCACGTGGTGGCTGGACGTGGCGCGTTGTAAACGAATTTCATGCTAGTCCAATATTGTAACAGAATATCGAAGCGTCGGCCACTCGCCGGCCGCCGGCGGCGCGCCGCTTCCCTCGTACTTACAGTATTTATTTCGTTTTAAGTATTACTCTTATATTTTTGAGTATTTTTTTTACGTCCCAGCGTCGGAACTTTAACCCTGTGACGAATTGAGTCCCGATTTGTTTCCACTTCCTGCGTTCGCGGGTAGATGTGAATCTTTGCATTCGTTTAAAATGTTCGATTACGTTTTTTCGAATTTTGTTTTTTTTTGTTTTTTTTCTCAATTGATTGGCAATCTCGACTTAACTAGTCAAACGAGGAACGCATTTATATGTAATTCATATTTGCTAAGAGTGGTCCTGAAATATGAATGTTAATGTTATTTGGGATATATTTGGAATTTATTTAACAGGCAGTGATTTAGTTTGCACCGAATTAAAATAGTAATTATCAACAACCCTTTCTTATTCCACTTTTAGTTTGTGGTCTCCTCGCATTATGAGAAGGATTTCAAATAAACCCACATTCGCATTTGTACAGTACATCAGCACTTCGAGGAGTTCATATGCGATTTAAAACTATTTAAGTACGTTACAAGATTAAAATATTATATATTTTATATATAATTTATGTACACCAACGAGTCACGACAATACATGTACACGACGAGATCTACTTAAAAATTATTATTAGCGGTTTAAGAAAGTGTGGTTTTAATCGTGCGGCGCATTTTGAAAATTATTTTTCAATTGGTGTTTAATTTGTTCCTATTTTAACGACTTCTCAAATTCACGGAAAAACTATATTTATTTACATCAAACTTCTCATGATCGCTTTAAACTGATTGCGACTTTACGAATTATTAGTTACATCATTAAACATACTCTAATATCGTTTAGATCTAAAATGTATGTCTAAAAAAAATTATCATTATTTTTCATTTTCGTAATTTTAAGAATTTTTAAAACTGGAAAAGCATATTATATTCAATAATTTCGAATTTAAAAACAAGAATGTAAAGGTCTATGATATATCTGATAGATATTCTTCTTAGAATCGCTTATTAAAGAGCTACGTATATAAATCTATCATCAAACTGAGATTCCTTTAAGATTTACGTGAAAATTAAAACAATATTGTTAGTGTAAATTTTAAGTATTTATAAATTTAAATTGCGTACGGTCAGATGTCTATATGATATGGATATTTATATAATAATTTTGAATCAAGCTGTCGTCAGTCTGTGTCATGAAATTTCTTGGCATTAATACATATTAATATTCTGCTAGGTGTGTAACTACATCAAATAAATGGAATTGTCTCTGTTTTTTGACCTCAAACCAAAAAAATCTTAATAATATTATATAACAGTTACATGATACGATTAGTGTCTGACCGCGGCCCGAATTTCACCTGAAACTGAAACAGTAACAGAATATTCACTTCCTCCTTTTGTTTCGGTTACCGAAACATACATACTTCAGTTAAAACTTAATAGAGCGCTTATTAGGCCCTGACGTTTGATCTTCTCCCCAGCTTCCTTGCTGGCGAAATATTGGATCGAAATCTTTAATTTGTTACAAGAAGGCAGATCACTTTTGAATACCTTTATCAGGGCCAAAGGTACAATTTATTAACGGAAATATGCTTTAGTATGTAAACATCTTGGCCATTTATAGGCAGAAAGCGCACTGCGGCCGGAACTTGGAATTCTGGCCAAACTGAGTGAAACCAAAACCTACCTTCAGACACTATAAATAACTAATGTGGTGTAATATTAAATTTTTGATAGACACGAGAAATCAAACCCACTCATTTTAGCAAGCAACACACCACAGCACAAAGAAATTTGAAGTATTAAACTACTTCCAAAAGTTGTCTGCTCTAAAATATCGTCTTGACACGTGTCATTAAATAGACATTTTCAAATGCTGTTATAAATACTCCATCCCCAATATATAAAAAAAAATTAAGTAAACAGCGAGTGACTGAAATATGTTACTGTGGAAAACTACATTTTGTTGTGAATTTTCAACTCTCAACAAATAGATGGCGCCACACGTGCTGTGATTAGCGCTGAGTTAAATAAAGATTGTGTAGGGAATATTAAAATACTCTTCAGACGAGGGATAGTAAACCACGGGCATTCCCCGGTTACGCAGGATACCGGATTACTCTGTACCATGTAAACTTATCTACAGTTTATATTTTGTTAAGTATTAACGGTACATAAACATTTGATAGAATGTAAATATTTTTATTCTACCCTCCTTAATTACATTTCTTTATACGAGGGAATAATCTGAACTTCTTGTGCCATTATTTAGTATATTTAAATTTTAAAATTAATTTCAATTACCCAACTTTATCACTAACCCTATAGACTACCTACTCGAGTGTAAACTTCGTAAATTTTTTGGTAACAACAACTTAGTACCAAAATGGGAAAATAACGGGCTATGATACCCAACCAATGGTGCGGTCAGCAAATCTTACTTAAATTAGTAAACGCCTAAGAACCCAAGTGCCCTTGCGAACTTTAAATCATGTAACGATACTGACTGTATTACGTGTATATAAAAATGTGTGTGTGTAAAAATAATAATTTTGTAATATATATGACTTATTAACAGATTTCCAGCGTACTCATATGTCGTACACTTTACACAAGTACTGCATTAGAACTGTAAGTCAGCTGCAAATTACAGTTCAGATGAAGTTTACGTACGGTTGGCTTAATCGTAACTGTATCGAAACTGTAAACTGACTGCACCTTATCGTCGTACTCATTGGAACTGCATAATACTGCGTCCAGACCGCAATTTTACAGCTGCCGTGCAGTTCTAATGCGGTCCGTGTACTGACACGTATGGCAGTAGATATCGGCGCTAGATATAAGGGTGACTATACACTAAGTATGTTAAATTTTTGCAAGTTGACTGTTTGTGTTTTGAATTAGCAAAGTTTAATTGCTGCGTCCATTGTGACGCCGCGTCATCGTTTATCATAACATTTGTTATTAACACGTTCTCACTATATGAGAACAACGTTTGCTCAATGAGAACGATAACACCATATCACACTGTTAAAGCTTCCATTTTGCTAGACTTAAGATATTGAAGTGACTTGCGAGGGAGACGTTTTGTTATCACGGCACTTTTATGGTGGTATTGAAATGTGTAATATTGCGTAATTAATTGTTCTATGATTTTTATCATGTTACAGATTTAAGTTAAGACGGATAGGCTGCCGATATTTTCGACTTGTAATTTTGTTTCTGAGTCCACATTCATTTTATGTTCATTTGAACAGGGCTGTTTAAAAAAAAAATCATAAATTTCGTGTGTTCAAGTATGTTAATATGTTTTATGTTTGATTGGATTTGAAAACACGTTTGCGTAAGGTATATTTTTAAAATAAAGATATCTTCTCTATCTATGATGCTATTCTCTGCTCTAAGATGTATTGTAAGGCAGCCTCTGTGTGAAAATCTTTTCAAAATTAGTATAACCTGCTAGAGGAATTACTTAGCGCACAATTTATACAAAACGAACAAAGACTTTTGTAAATGGAACGTCTATGGAAAAAAAATACCAAAAAAAAGAACTAATTAGACTATTGAAATTTGTACAAATACCGCGTTTCAAATAAGAGTATCAAGGCCTATCTATATTTGTCCCACTGGTTTTACCATGACAGTGAGAAAGGCTAAAATTATATTACAATGAGATTATTCCAAGAACAAAACAAAAATGCCATATATGTACGCGCATGTATGTACATATGTACATACGAATCAAGTTAATTGTTATACATGTTGTTTTAATTTTGTCTCTAATACTACAATATGTATGTATATGATTTGTGCATATCGCCAGTATATAACGTACAGATTTTCTTCGAGTATATTGTATTTCTTTGTAACGCATTAAGTTTAAATTGCTGAAAACTATTTTGACTAACAAAAACAAGACATTGATTTAAACAAACAAAAGGCACTTTTTTTCTCATGATAATAAATGTACTTATAAGAATGATGATCTATTGTTAGGTATTCTATCGATTATCAACTGCTTTATGCTATTTTGCTTAACGCTCTACAGTTTATACAAGTTCGAACCAAACGTGTGAAATCTACACGACTATTGGCAAATACTAACACTAATTAATGTATGTACATAATGTATTTGAGAATCTTGACGTCGACGCGTCAATATTGAGGCTTGTAGCTGTTAATTTGTAGATTTAATTTAAATTACTAATAATATTACGTTGCATAATTCCTGTAAACCTGCAAACTGTTTACTTATCGCCCTTACACGGGTCTGGTGACTCCTCAATCTTGGAAAAATTACGTAATACAGAACTCAACGAGAGTGTAAATGGATTTTACAACTTCATATATTTCAGTGCAAATAAGTGGATCGAAATAGCGTTCTGAATGTAGATGAAGTTTTAATTTAATAATACTTTTATTCCTCTAAAAGCAGGATGTTTAACTTAACAAAGTTAACTGAAGAGTGGATAGTTCTAACTTTTAGTTTAATTTTTCTAACTCACTCAGTTTTTAGTCTTACAACCGTATCGGTGGTCTCCGATGAATTTTTAAAATGTCCGGACTGGAATTGGAACATTCCACTTATGGAAATGTTATGTAAACATTCTATGTTGTTATACGCTGCGCTTGTGGTTGCAGTATTTGTTGAGGCGATATTATATAAACAGTAATTCTATTACAATCAATTTAAAAGGCAAGTATCGAATAACCAGTTTTTAAATCTCTGCCCAGTTCTTAAAATTGAGGAGTAAGATCCTGAAGCCTATAGATATAAGATTTAAGGAGTATATTAACAGGAAATTTAATATTTCAAAAAGAATAATACTGTTTTTGTAATACCGCCTCTAGAAATATTACTGATAAAAATATCGGTCTAGTGCCTCAGGTCAGTAGTGATGTGTTTTTTACCTCTGCAATAGTCGTACCTTTACAGTAGAGACACGCTAGTGTTTTCTAAAAGCATAATCTCCCTGTGATCGTCTTATTTCTATTATAAAACACCTTTAATATTTCTCATTTGAATAGGACTCTTTAGCGATAGGTCATTTAACCACTGGATTTTACGTCGTCACAAATATCATTACACCGCCACTGCCTCTAGTGTTTTGTGTGCATTTATAGGATACATAATATGGCCGGAGACGGTTACGTTAAATGAAAATGATAATAACTAATATATCGATTAGAACAGTTGAACAGCGATTGGTACAAAAGTAACTTGTGATCGAATACATTAAGTATATAATAAAGTGGTTATTTTTTGCATTGCATAGACAATTTTAAGTAAATCGTTTAATGTCATTGTGACGTATTCAAAATTTGTCTATGGATGTTGGAGATATCTATTTTGGCAGTACTATTTTTACATTACATTAATAGGAATTGATTCCCTAAATTCATTGTTTATATGTCCTCAGATAGCTAAATTGTATTTATCGATGCTGTGAACTGTACTTAAATTGTAATCACAGAGTATCTCAGTGTAATGTCGATAACGTCACTTACGCAAAATACATTGCAGTTACAAAGTTTCTTGTTGTTTTATTTTATTCTCGTACACTGTGGATTTTTATTCTTACTTGAGGTGACGAAAAATCGCCTGTGCTGACTAAATAGATCAAATAGACTAAAGAGGGAGGATTCAGAAGCCTCCGAAACTGGCATGTATACATTAAAAGGGCGATAAATATAAAAAGAACGAGTCAGGTCTTTAAGGATAGAGATATTTGGGACTTGGAGCTCCTGCCTGCCTCGTAAAGGATCTGGCCTGATGACATAATAACGAGTCGGGTATTTAAGGACAGAGATATTTAGCACTTGGAGCTCCAGCCTGCCTCGTAAAGGATCTGGCCTGATGACATAAAAACGAGTCGGGTATTTAAGGATAGAGATATTTAGCACTTGGAGTTCCTGCCTGCCTCGTAAAGGATCTGGCCTGATAACATAATAACAATTTTTCTCAAGCCCAAAGTTCATGCAGCCTGTTTGGTACGCAACACCTTTCTGGTCACTGTATTTGAATATAAGAATTATTTGTCTGCATGGCATCACGTTTCGCGTAGTATCCCTTGAATAATAATCCGCTCAAGGCATTTTGAACTTTGTTACCCACGCTATGGATTCATTTTTCGATATAAAAAATGTGACAACCCCAAGTATTTACGATTTCAAATATAGTCATCTGTTATTTTATGTAGTGTTCTGAATGATTTAGTTTTTATGAATTATTCACGATTTATACGTAATTCTTGTAGCTGTAAGTTTATTGCGTTGATACAGAAATATACTTAATTTCAAATACCGCACCTACTGTTCATGATTTGGCTGCTAATCCGTTCGCTTTAAATTTTCGAACTTCTATTAAAGATTATTCATCATCAACATCATCATTATCAGCCTACTCCTGTCCACTGCTGGACATGAGACTCGATCTTCTGCTCTACGCATCCAACCGCTGCCAGCCACTTTGCCTGCTAGTAAGTATTTCGTCACTCCACCTAGCTGGAGGGCAGCTTACAGTACCTTTGCCAGTACACAAAGATTATTATTTTTTTTTTATAAAATGCTAGGTTGGTATTGAACAACAATTTTATTTAAATTCCTAACCTTTCATATGACTTGAGACAAATAAAACACTGAATTCTGAAAAACCATTTATTTTCACTTTGACATTTGGAAACGTGTTAGGAACTTACATAAGAAAATCATACTTAAATGTAAGTATGTAATTAATCAAGTAATGTAACATTATAAATCAACGAATAGATAGTAAATGCACCATTAAGCATACTAAAACGTATGTAAAATATAACACATTCGTACCTATGTGTTATATTTTACACAGTAGGTATAAATGCTATTACAGAACGCTGACAAAATACGACTAACACTACAATTATTACATAATCGAATAAAAATAATCAAGATTATAAATGAATCACTGGGCATAATTAAAATTAACATATTTTTTTCAGTGTCTATTTAAAATAATCGTACATTCGTGTACGAATACACGGCAAATAATGTAAAAATAATAAAAAAATAATTTCGCTCCAATATTTTGAAAAAAAAAATCTTACATTCAATATTTCATAAAATATCAGTCCATTAAAATAACAATAATATTACATTTTAAAATATTTTTATCCATTAAAAAAAAAACAATAAAATTATCTTCCTTTTTTGACTCTAGATTAGGGATGGTCGATATTGGAAAAACGTCGATGTTGACATCGATGCTAACATCGAATCAAAGGCATCGATGCACGATGAATATCGTTTGAATATCATCGATATA
>DWDT01003331.1:0-12438 GCA_018245595.1 Microceris scylla | reverse complement strand
TACACTTTTGTATATAGTCGTCTTCACAAATGAGAAGCATTAAGGCAATGTTCTGCTAAGATTTGGTTAGATGACAATGAAGTCCTATAGACACTTCGCTGTGCATTCATCTTACAAACTATCTACATTCATATGTAATGTTTTATAACTGATACTAATAGTATACCAGTATCTTATGTATATAATTATATTTTTCGTTGGATTTAACCCACTCACCCAGAATTAAGCCATCTGTTAAGGACTAGATTGGCACGCTTCATAACTTCGTGACATGTCAATTCACGATGCACTATTACATAGTGTTTGTTTTATTTCAGGTGTTTTCGAAATCGCTTATATTCAGAGACGAACATGAATTAAAATCTAAAGGAAGTGCCGATTCATTGGACGAAATTGAAACGAAATCGGAGCCTGATTATTTATCTGACAAGCCAAATAGGACCAAAGTGTACTTCGAGGACGAAGTGGACTCACCTGTCACGGACTTCGAAATCATGTTTAAGGATGAGCTATTGGCGAATCATGACATGTTCAAGATCGACGAGGAAGAAGAAGATAGTAAAAGCCAAGACACAGAAGAGGGCTTAATCATGAACGTCGCAGTTAAGAAGCAAGATGTCGTTAAACCAAGTACGGTTACATTGAAAGGTGAACCAAAAATGACGAATCAAAACCCAGTGTACGAATACGACCCAGTGTCTCACGTTGCTCTGCCTTCAACCCTATCACTGCCAAGAGTTGAAAGCGTTAAAGGAATTTTGAGAAGCAACAGCGCAAAGACATTAGAAAGAGTGGATAGTGGAAGCAAAATATCACGACCTGTGCTAAATAGAGTGGAAAGTCTGAAAAATATAGATCCGAATAAAATAAACAAAGTACTGGCGAGGGTGCCGAACAGAAGCGCATCTTTCCTGAACATACCAGCACACTTGATACCAGAAAAACCACCGTTGGTGAAAAGCAAATCCACCGTAGGAGTGCCTTCATTATCTGACCGCGAATTGAGATTAAGTCAATTACCGGACACTCCCATTATAAAAAGCAACAATTTGCCGAGATTCTTCGCTGATAGCCCTTCGCTACCTGAATATAAGGGCGAAATTACACTGCAGAGCATCAAACAAAAGTCCGCGATGATGTTTCAAGAGAATGATTTTAGCATGCCTCGGTATTACGGGACCGTGTCCAAGTCGACGGAGCAGATACCAGTGCACGAGAGCAAATCGATGCCAGACTTGAGGAACCCAACATCGAACACGAAGGTGAGCAAGCGCCTGGTAAAATTGAGAGGAAGATTGAAGCCGCTGGTAATTAGAAAGAGTTCGGAGGAAAAACTTTGAAATTTGATTTTAACGTATTCCTCCTGATCGGTTCTCCAAGCATTTTTGGAAATATTTGTTTTTGATCAATAATATTTTGATTACTTATTGTTGCGTGCTATAGAAAGTTACCATAGAAATGTTGGATATGTTCAAAGATTTTATCCACTCACTGTGTTAGTTTTAAGCTAATTTATTTCTTGTGTATATCAACCATAAGTACGATTTTCCTACGAAAACTTACTTTAGGGTCAGTGCAATATGACTTATTTATATTGCATTCCAATAACACCCAGTTTTTATTGGATACCATTTTGTCATCATTTTCCTAGAGTTTTCCCATCACTATGAATGAATGTGAAAAAGTCAATGCAATATGATTCTTGATATTCATATTGCTTTTGACTTTTACTACTTAGGAGTATGTAACTGAATACTAATAATGCCTGTGTAAAATATATTTATCAGTATTTAAATGCTCAAACGATAAAATTGACTATTATGTGATTGTCAGAATAAATTACAATATAACTATTGTTAGAACAAAATAACTATGTACTTATAAATAACAATTATGACTTAATTAATTCTTGTTATAATTCTAGTCACGATACTTAACATAATCTGATTATAATTGTCAATTAATAATTAATTTATTAAGGAATGTATGTGGAAGTTGTTGAGCATGTACGATTTAAATGACGTTAGGAATTTATTTGAAGAAATTCGATGTATTTTTATCGGACTTCAGAACGTTATGACGGTGTGACGTCATAAGTTGTTATTATGCCTGACATACAGATATTATTATAAAGGGACTTAAACCGGAACCCTTTAAATATGTACTTTTTTTTAAAATGTGACTTGTATGTTTTAAATATCGTGCTTATATTATTTGTTTTTGTGTTGGAACATCTGGTTATGTATGAAAATATATTTATGTAAGTTGTGAAGAGTATTGAACCAATTGAGTATTAATATGT
This sequence comes from Microceris scylla, assembly GCA_018245595.1. Taxonomy (NCBI): domain Eukaryota; kingdom Metazoa; phylum Arthropoda; class Insecta; order Lepidoptera; family Hesperiidae; genus Microceris; species Microceris scylla. The sequence goes on along the minus strand of DWDT01003331.1, from coordinate 10,136 downwards.
AAAATGTTAGGATTTGTTTGTACATTAAATGCAAGTTCGTTTGTTAATGTGTTATTTATTTTATCGGCTTCATAATTTACTTGTAACTGAAACGTGTGAGATGTAAGAAGTTGGACAATAAATAGATTGTAACAGCCAAAACGTGTTTTATTTATTGAACAATGTTTGTATGACAAGACATGAATTAGAAAAAAATTACAGATAAATAGTCAACAAGTATACACTCGGGCACGTTTTCTTTTCAACGCAGCGTTTATAAAAACATGGAATAAATTAGAAAAAAGAAGAAAGAAAGAAAATAAAGAAATATTAATTAATTAGAACTTATTAAATAAAAATAATAGTGATGTTTAATAAGAAAGAGACATTCGGAGTAATTCTGTGATACAAATATAATAGATAAATATATTCGTTGATGTATGCGACTTTACCTTAACATTTTTATATAAGTATTTTTAGTCTTCAATGTATACCGTCTTCTACAATTTCTATTTTCTTTCTCATTTAGGTGATCTACCCTGTTACCGATAGGTATCATCAGATAATGTTACAACCAAAATTAATCAGGAGTTATGCGGACGGTGCACATGGTCATTTGGATTGACAATGGAAGCAGGTCCTGGGGAGGTGGTGAGGAAGGCTAGGAGAGGTTAGAAGAGCGGAGGGGGGGGGGGAAGGGTGAATAAATAAAAAGACGAATAGTAAAAGCGCACAGTTTATTACAGAGTTATTATTGAATATAATATTGCACATCGGTACATATCTTTAATAGGATTATTTATTTGAAATTACAACAGTTCAATATAATTTATAAGAAGTATCAAGGAACAATACGTCTTACGTTTACTGAATTGTCAAAATTCACTAGAAAAATTTGAAATCCTATGACGCTCTACTCCATAATTTATTCACTAAATTTATTTCTTTTTTTAAATACTACCAAAATATTTTAAAAATAACCCTAAACTTATAAACGATACTAGACACCGCGGTGCAAGGTAAACGGGGCCATTATGACCCGTCGTTAAAATACAAGGCAAGTTAAACTAAGTACGTCGCGATTTTATTATTTATTTATTATGTTTAAATATACCAATAAATAGCTATATCATAAACTTTAATGCCATACAAACAACAGAACAAAACTTTAGACAGACAAAATCTCATAGGCGTTTTCATTGTACTTTTCCAATTACATTTTTGTCATACTTCTTTCTGGTCTCTGTAAAACCAACCCACAATAGTAGCACTAAAAGGAATTGTAAGCGATTGATCTGTTATATAAATTAATATAAAGCTTGAAACGTTAACCTATTCGCTGCGGCAGTAAAAATTCCGGAAACGGCGAGCAGTACCTTGCTGTGTTTTAAAAAATGTGTACATACTGCAAATATGGTTTTTTTTGGCTGGTTTTTGCTGAGATATGAGCAATTAAAAAAACGCCGGTTAGCTTATAGCGCACCTTTGTATTAGGATCAAAAACACCGATAGGCGTCCGCCGCGACGAATGGGTTAATATAACGGTCTCATTGAAATGTTTATGTATATATATAAATATATATTATTTTTCGCTCGCTAACACTGACAAAAGTCATGATAATCGTACGATAAGTGCATAAATATATGATAATAATAATAAATATATATATAGTTCAAGAAACAAAGGCACCATTATTAAGATCATTCATATGGTAATATTATGATAGATTGAATTGTTACGTATCATCACTTCAGTAATCCTTGAAGAGGTAGGCAGAGTAGTGCAGTAGGTACTTGATTATTTGTTTTTGAATAACAACTAAATGACTAAAATGTATGTATCATTAGTCCTGAAAAACGTGAGGCCACTCTACTAATGTACCAAGTTTCCTAAACTCTAAATTGTTACTAAATTAATACAAATGGAGAAAGTTACACTTTTTACACTTTACAAGGATTTAGAATTATGCTACACAATTCACTTTTCGAGTTTATTTATAAGATGATATACTTAGAAACCAAACCAAAAACAATATACGTAATATAACTTAGACTAAGACATTAAAATTCTTGGGAAATCAGATTTTTTTAATTAACAAATATGACATTTAGAAAGATTCATACTAAAAATAAAAACTACACCTACTGCCATTTAAGTTAATAAAATTTCCTGTTAAAAATGTAATATAAGATTTATTTTGTTTAAAATTAACGGCACAGTAAATATTTAATGAAAGAAAACACAGATGGCGTTAAAATACAATTAAAAGCAGGTCGTCTATTGGTTTCCTTCTTATTATTTATTAGTCAAATATTTTTTCTAAATATATAAATTCACATATATTCTTTCTAGCTTTCTAGCACTGGTTACTCTAGTGGAACATGAAATCTACATATATGTATATAATATGCAGTATTTTGTCTCAAAGTCATGTTTAATATCAAACGCTATTCGAAAAGGAAATGGGACTAGATTGGACTAAATTAAATATTATAATTAAAATAACTGTAACATTCTGTTAAGGGCTATGTAAAAAGCAAAATTCGCGCGGGATTTACGGGAATCGACGGGCATTTTGCCAACTAAACATTAATTATATTGCTGTTTTAAAAAAATCTATATTTATTACTTAAAAGCTACCAAACTCAAGGGTCATACCGGCCTATACGAAATTATTCTTAAACAGAGAACGAATATATCAGATCTACGTATTACAATACTGAATTTAACAGTTATAAATATCTGTTATGAATTCTTTAATGCCAAGGGTCGCCAGTGATTGTATTGACAGTTGTAAAAAAAATTCAGCAAACTGGTATATAATAATGTCAATATATAAAAGTTTAATCGATGGACGCAGAAAATAGTTACTGGTTTTAAGGATGCATTTAAAAAAAAATTGACAAAAGTACCCTTTATATTTATCATATTATTATTATATCAACTGCTGACTGGTATTTTATAAGCAATGTCGTTCTGGAATCTTCTATGGAACATTGAGGCTGAGAGACTTACATATACTGTGCATTTGTGAATAAAGACCTGTCTAACGACGAAACGTGAACATTAAGATACCAATTTAAATATACCTTATATTTGTATCAGAAACTAGTGAGCCATCCATATAACCGTTGGCGTCAACTTGGCATTACAAAATAATAGATATAACCGCTATAACAACAATAACCAAAATGTATAGTTATTACAATTTTTAAACATTAAAACTGTAGTTGATTTTAAATTGATTTTTTATTTTTAATGGCATATAAAGCGCAAGAGAAAATTAATTGAAGGTTAAAATTAAAATGTTCATACATTATTTTATTTACAGTTGGTATACAGTATTATAAATGCTTTCAGGAGCAAAGGAAAATTGTTATCTCTTCTTCTGTTCCTTTATCCAGTATGTGTATCATTTGCAAAGATTCATTTCAATTGGAATACAATCTAACGAGCACATATCATCCAACATTTATATCTGATTCGTAGATGACAATCAAAGATACCAATTGAAGATAATATTATTTATTAAAAATATTCCAACCAATTTTGCATCACAAGCCAAGGTTTATAATTTAAATCATTTCATTAAATTGACTTCAATTAATTAATTATTGATTAACAAATTGGATATAGATCCAATTATTTTTTTTTAATTTCCTCATCGCTCAGGTTCTCGGGACAGACATTTTATCATAAAGTCTTATTGTCTTGCCACTTTACAGATATAACAGTAACAACGCTTTGTTGCAGTTCAAATTATGTAACTGAAAATATTTGGTTACTGAAAAAAGTTAGGGTTGGTTCACACTTAATCAACTACTACCACCAAATGATGTCATGACCAACAAATGCTTGTCAAGGGGTCGACCTTAAATGGACATTTTATTACGAGTTAGATAACAGAAGCTCTTTAACAATTAATATTATAATGAAAAAAATTAAAATATTTTGGTCACCAACATATTTAGTTTTGAACATTAGAACTACATGTGTTTTAGAACTTTAATGTACTTCAATATGTATTACATTTTAATTACAAAGATTTAAATATCAGACGCAACTGGTCTAGTATTTATTGGACGGGATGCTTTTCTGTTCCGTCTAAAGATAGTCGTACGATGGTTGAAAATGAGTGTGAACCGACCTTAACAGCAATGGAAGTGATATGAAAATAATGTAAGCAACAACCGATTCATTCCTGCGATTACAACTCCTTTAAGAAAAACTATAGATTTACCTATAATGCATACACTACTCGCCGAGTGTGAAATGCAACAGTTCAGTGTTCTCTCAGCGAGCAATGTATTAGTACTTAACAATCGACTTAATTATAATATTCCCTCATTTAGTGCGACGCACTGTTTTGAACTGTATCATGTATGCATCAATTTCTATGTTCAATTCGGATGTAAGATATGACATTGAATTTGACATTTGAGTAAAAATGACATTTTGTTTCTTCCAAAAACATACAAAAGATGTACCAACCTAACATACGATTACTCACATAAAGACGTTAAAAATAAATGTAAATCATGAAATAAAATAAATGCATTTTTAAATTGTCATGTACTTTTCTTTTTTTTTCATATAAAAATTGAGGTACAAAACGATTTAAAAATACACTTACTACGTAATTTTATGACGAAATTGATTACCGGCCCATCGACTTTCAAGAATGCACTCAAGAGAATGTGGTAATTATAAGTGTATCTATGTAAATCACCAGTTGTCTGGTCATCCGAGCACTTGACTGTAAGTGATATCCCGAGTTATTAGACACTAGCGGATACGCTCGACTTCGTCTGCGTTTTTTATGATATTAATAATATATTTTATATACAGAGAAGAAAGCAAAATATATCAAAAGCCAAAATATATTTTTGGCATTTTTCAAAACTCGCTAAATAATATATTTTTTTAGAAATTCGATAAGTTTATATTAAATTAACATATCGTAATAATTCCTTTTAAGATAAGAACCAAGTGTCCAACTAGTAAAAGCAATAAATTACAACGAAATTGGTTTAGTAACTTTTCTGTGATGACAGACATACCTCTAAGTATCATGTTATTTATAGAGATTCGATATAACCGTTCAGTGGCCAAACCAACTCCAACACCGATACGGTTCAGAACAGCGCGTCAGCAGCACCTGGTCTCATTGGGGCAACCCGTGGCCTGCGTCCCCGAGCCCCGATTACCTGATCTTGTACCTCTTGACCTTGACGGTGGTCTTGTTGGCGCACAGCTTGAAGGCGGTGGCGGCGGCCAGCAGGTCGGCGGACGACAGATCCTTGCCGTCCACCGACATCAGGAAGTCGCCCTTTTGCAGCTTGCCGTCCACCTCCGCCGGGGAGCCCGGTAGCTGGCGGGCGACAGAAATTATTTATTTATTTTTAGCTTCTATTTAGGCTTCTTGGAATTTTGTATACGGAGATGAAGGTTGTTTTGAACAAAATAAAATATATTTAGTTTATTTGAATTGAAATATTATTGAGTAGTTCAATGATATATAAAAATATGTAAACTTACATGTTCGGAGTCATTTGAACTTATGGTAAATTCTTATAAGAATAAATGATTTTATTCGTGTTATATTAGAAGACAAAAGAAACGACATGAGGTAAAAATGAAACGTGTGAAAGAAAAAGCGATAAGTGTGAACGAGAAGGAGAAGAATATGCATGGCGGGAAATAGCATAATATTAAAATAAGGTACAGAGGTAAGTTATCCGACACACATTCACATATATGTGCGTGTGTGTATGTGTGAAAGAGACATAGGTATAGGTGTGAGGGAGAGAAGGTGAGAGAGCGAGTGTGCAGTGCGCGCACCATGTCGCCGAGGTAGAGGTGCGGCGCGGCGACGGGCGCGACGCAGGTGAGGCCGAGCGGGCGCGCGCCCTTGCGCGTCAGCTCCGTGCTCACCTCCTCCAGCGGCGCGGGCTGCGGCCGCACCACCGTCATGCGCAGCTGCACACACACACGCGCGTAAGTATCGTACCGTCTGTGTACCTTGTGCTCTCCTGCTGCTGCTACTGCCCAGCGGCACCACGCAGTCAACACACACACTAGTCACGCTTGTTCAACGTACTGATCATATATATAGACATCATTGTCTTCACACAGACTAGTAGACTATTATGTTATTCGTATGGATCAACGCTCCGCAGCGAACCCTGCGCTATCTAAAGTACACTGGAAGTCGTAAAGTACCTCAGTATTGTATCCACGTACATATCTACTGCAACGCTCTATCGAATTACTTAGAAATAATCTTTAATAAACAAAAGCTACCTTCGGCGCCTTCTGTTTGATGGACATGCAGATCCTGTCGTGGGTCATCTCCTTGGTGATGGTGATGCCGTTGCAGTCCTTGATCTGGTCCCCTACCTGGATACGTCCGTCCTTGCCTATCGCGCCGTTCTTGTAGATGTCCAGCACCACCGCTGCTGGACCCTGGAGTGTTGAAAATATTAATGATTATTTCAACTGTGTTGTAAAAACACACATTGAGAAAGTGGCTGGCTGTGGTTGGATGTGAAGAGCTGAAGATCGAGCGTGGCGTGCTTTTGGAGAGGTTTATGTCCAGCAGTGGGCGGGAGTAGGCTGAGTATATAATTAGTAGTATTTATGTAAACAAACATTTTATTATGAAGCCTGTCCAAAGATCTGCCTCGAACTTGTCTAGAGTTGCAAACTATGACCTCAATCCTTTGCAAATTGAGACGAGATTCATGTCCAAGAGTTGAACAACAAAATAGTTGATGATGATATAGGTATTTGGGTACTACTCACGTTGACCAGGGTATCGCTCCCTCCTAACAGCACGACTCCAAGGAGCTCGTTGTTGGAGGCGATTTCTATCACCGTGTCCTGGTTGGGGGTGATCGGGGCCACCGAAGGGTCCGGGGGTGGTTCCGCTAGATATGTGAAAGGAGAGTATTATTTTGTAAAATATGCTCACGGCGGGTTCCATATGAGGTGGGCAGAGAGCACCGATCTACATCAAGTGCCAAATATCTATGTCAAAACCTGACAAGCTACTTGTAAGTGTATCACCTCCCAATTTACACATAAGGAGTGCTATAAAAGTAGTAGAAACGAGAGACTGAGACCTCAGTGCCCAAAAATGGGATATAATAGCAGTCCAACACAGTCTGCAATTGTTACATTAGTAAATTAATAGGAATTACCTTTGGCTGGTGAGGGCGCTGGTTTTGGAGTCGTCGGTCGGTCGCCGGCCGCATCTGGTGAAAAACAAGCATAATAATACGTAAAAACATTGTAATTAATTAACAGATCCTCTTGTTGCATGTATTGTTGCCCCGATACACATTTAAATTTGATTTTTTTAATCTGCAAAACCTTCAAAGTAATAATATAGTGGTAATTAAAGAAACTTGTTAGCCATTTTCAATTTAGAGCAATAGAAAAAAAATTATTTCGAGGCGGCGCCATTTTGAAATATTCATTCCGAATTCAAATTCACAAGAACTATTTATTATTGAAATAGTGTCATTCACATTAAGAAATCGGAAAGAACTGTTACTGACTAACAAATATTATTTTTAACTAACTAAAACAATACATTAGTTAGTTTCATCATGATTATTAGCTTATCTCAGTTCATATGGATGCGGCTAGCCGAGGACAGGGCGCTATGGCACTCACTTGGGGAGGCCTACGTCCAGCAGAGGACATAGTGGAGTCGTTGCGTTGAATATAAATAGAGATTCTCTCACCCGGTGTTATCGCGTCTTCCGCCTTCTCATTCTCCTTCACATTAGGCGTGCTCACTGTTAACGTCACTATGCCTTCAGTTTGTTTCAGTTTTGCAGCCGCCTGGAATTATTAAGTATATATATAATATATGTATGTACACCATGTATAGTGCCACTGGCTCTGTTGAGTCGGCGTACTTAAAATGATTCGTGTAGTTAAGCTATACTGAATCCATAATTATTAGTATAATTATATACTTATTTATATGTTTCATATAAGACAAGAAATCTTTGTTACCATTTTTAGATATATTTCTTAAAAAGAGGAGTGTGCGAATTGACATACTTAAAGTTTGTATAGATAAAGAAGAAAGAAAAAATAAAAGACATAGAAAATTAAAATTTACCGTTTCAACACATCTTATCTGAGAGAAGAGATCTGTATCCAACAGTACATTAACAGAATTCATGATGTTAAATTCTTATAGAAAGAAAGTGGAATACTCACGGCATCATAACTGCACTCCAGCAAGGAGTCCTTGTTCACGGCCAGTAACATGTCTCCGATGTTCAGACCGGCCTGGAAGAAACGTCATTTGCTTGTATACAATAACACAAGATACAAGACTGTCAACCCTTTATGATGATGTTGGGGGGACACCTTTAAAAGATATTTGGTATCCTGGAAGAGATACTGGGTTATATGGAATTTTTGACATACTAAACCTTCCTCTAGGAAACAAGAAGGATTCTAATTTGTCAAATTTAACGCATCGATACAAAGCTGTCAGCCTTCGAATCAAAGTCTAAAGAATATACTGCAACTCCGCCGTGACCTCTCTGCAATCAGCGCAGCTCATGAAGGACCTCGTACAGGTCCGAAACTAATCGCGGGCCATCCCCAGAAACTAACGTGATTTAAACCGGTAGACATGTAACCAAGATACTGCAGTAATGCTCACTAGTTCCGCCACGCTGCCCTCTTGGAGGTCGGAGACGAAGATACCGCGGCCGGCTTCCGCGTGGCGACCCTCGATGATCATGATGCCCAGACCGCCCTGGCCCTGCAACGTAACAACGTAATTTATCAGTATCTTAGTATAAAGTGTATTATTCTACGTGTACAGGTATTTACGTGTAATAATTATTATGTATGAGCATATCATTTTACAACTGACGTCGGTATACATATAACAACAATAAATTGTCCTACAATTTTATTTTGTTGTAAAATTTTATCCCAACGCAAAAAGTATAAGATACGTTATAACCTTGTAACTGAACTATAATATCACTGTAACAAAACTGCAATAACACTTGTGAATAAACTACCTTATTAATAATAATAAAAATGCATTAAAAAAGCTTAACATTTTAAAATTACCTTCTTTATAACTATGTCTCGCACGTTCTTGTAATTCACGAACCTGTCGTCCGCCTGCCAGTGAAAACAATACAACGAATTAAACACACATTCTCGAGTTACATTTTACGATATCAGTTATCAGATTGGCTTCAGAACTGAGTCATGAATCTTAAATATGATTGACCCAGATCAGAGGTAATAATAATAAAAGGCTTTGAAAATTTCCATATAGCCGTCTGAATTCAAAGTAGACCTGAACTGTAGTCTGTGCTATGATAACCAGTCGGCTGAGAAATTATATACATACATACATTCATATAATATTATACTTACATAAAATTATTGTGTATTTTATATTATAAGGCTCTACGAATATCGACCAGGTGCCTCCATTAATATTATAGGAAAACAATGGTTGTTCCCTAAATATATCGGAACGCTAAAATATTTTATTGATAAATTTTACAATACAATTTTACAGTATACATTTGTAGAACATCATAAACATGGGAGCATCGGAATTTAAAATGTTTTTATTTACCAACAAATTTAATGTAAGGTACTATAAGGTAGTCGTATTTACGTAGGTGTATAATTTAAAAGGTTAAAACAACCAATGTTTCTTTAACACGTATGAAGCCTACCAATTCACACTTAGCGTAGCAAACTATGGGCCTTCACTTTCTCGGGATAAGAGGAGACTCTTGTCCAAGAGAGGAACGATAAAAAGGATCGGGATAAACACTTGACTTATGTTTGTTTCCAAATATTTTTAAATTTGAATTTAGAAAACAATATTTTTCAAAATTTTTAATACAAAATTTGTAATCAGCTGCCATTTACGAGTATTAATTCGTTTTATCACTTATTTTTATCAATGCGCCTTACGAAAATGTATTCTCCTCACACCTAATTAATAATTGTTATTCTGATATTTTGAGGATTTGCATTGTGTATATAATAGAAAATAAGTAAATATAATTCGAATTAATCCTTTTAAGTGCATAATTAAAAAGTAACGATGTGAAAACATGTCTGTTCTATTGTTTATAAATACAAT
>DWDT01003330.1:0-12445 GCA_018245595.1 Microceris scylla | reverse complement strand
CAATTTTAATGTTCTCCAATAAGAGGTATTTAGGATATTGTAAACCACCGTTTATTATATTATATTTATTGCGACAAGCCGAGGACAGGGCGCTATGGCGCTCATTGAGGGAGGCCTATGTTCAGCATTGCACTGGCATAGACTGATGATAATGATGAAATCACCGTTTTAAAAATTACGTTTTTAATTAGTTTGTGTTGTGTTAGAAATTGCTAATCAATTGATTGACATTTTTTAAAATATAAAAAGTTGTTTATTCAGGGACACGAGCAGTGTTGTTAACATAAGCCGCCAACTGCGCCCTCGCTAAAATTTACTTCTTGGGCTCAGCTTGGCTTTACAATGGGTACTTAATTCTCAAGTATTGAGACCATGGTAACAAAAGTCAGAATTTCATTTTATTTAGGACAACCATTGACAACAAGCAAGAAAAAATCAAGAGATTTTTTACAAGAGAATGAATCTAAATCAATCAGTCAGTACCTTCCGATTGATTTTAATTAGTTCACCGAGCCGCAAGAAACCGGAAATTGAAATAATTATATGCCTCGCTAAATTTAAATAAAAGTCTAATTTAAGAACAGGATAGGTTCTTTTGTACTGACATTGTTTTAAATTTATGATGGCCTATTTTTTCTTAGTTATACTTTTATTTGTGAGATACATCGTTTGGTTTTCCCACATCCCACCATAGAATAGGGGATTAACCTTTTGCCAAACAACGGGCATAAATTAAAAATCCAATCTAATACTGGGAACTTTAAGTAGGAATAACCCAATACCACTTTTTCCGACGGAGGAAACGAACCCGGTACCCACTGATTAGCAGTTACGCTTGCTACCGTAGCCCTCAGTCCGCAGGGTTCTTCTCAGCGTTATCTATATTTTAATGGCTCATAAAAATACTTTACAAAAAATTATGCAGTTATATCATGGCAGTCATTAACTGTTTCAACACAAGACTTTTATGAGATATCAGCTTTCTATACAAATGTCAACTTACTCATAGTGTCGTATCCAACAATATGCAAGCTAGATACGAACTCTTCAACAGACGAAAATGAGATCAGCTTATTCGTAACATATCCAATCTCGCCAGCCAGCATCAGGAACAGTACTATCGTTGATATCAACAGCCACAATTTCTTTACTATTTTCCAAATCAAGTTCTTCGGGGGCTCATCTATAAAAGATAAGCCTACTTTGCGCGTGCAGAAATTACATAAACCCAATGTCTTGTGAATTTCTTTTTGAGCAACATTTCCGCCTTCCATTGACATTTGGATAAACAAATAATCTCTGACTTGAATTAAATATCTTATACACTAGAGCGCCAACCCTTTATATAACGAAATAACTTGTTAAATACTTAATGAAACAAAGTTCTTAATAATACACTATGTAGACAATCACATGTATTAAAATACATACTTTCCGTATATACAAATGCTCTGAATGTAACCGGCCGTGTAGTGCGCCTCTAATAAAAATAGGTAGGAAGTATTATATACACAAGGTAGTATTAACCAAACAAAAAAAATTTCAATGAACCATCCCCAAATCTACTCCACCTCACGATGCCCCTTTGACAAAGAACAAACTTGAATTAACATGAATTGTTGCCAACTAAAATCTATTTTGAATTTATAAATTATAATGTTTAAGTATATTTTGAAGATTTTGGGAAATAACGTTGTAAATAAAATCTAAAATTATTATTCTTCGTAGTGAAATATAATACAATGAATCCGTTAGTTTATCTTCTGTAATTTATTACATTCCTGGGATTAAATTCAAACATCAATCACAGGCAAAGCTTGGAGGCGAAACGCAGTAATAAATAATGAGGGTTACAACCACAAAATTTGTGGAAATTCTATCAATTTATTACTTTCTCCGAACTTTTCGTGTACTTCCAACCCCTGCCTTCCAATGCCGTAAGTTTTACTTATAATCGAATGCTAATAACTACCCAATTATCCAAACTGAAATTTCAAATGCAATAGTAACTTTATGTACGATCATTATAATAGGTCTTCGTTACGCATGTGTAAACCGATCCTGATGGGGGTCATTTAAATTCCTGTGATATAAAATAAACTAGTCTTCCGTAACTTTTTTTAAATTGAGATATTTCTTGCAACTACGTTATCAGGACTCTAGAAGAGTTTATTTACAAATTAATTTCACATTAAAATTGTTCCGAAAGTACGAAACTATAAAGAATATATTAATTAAAAATTATTATCTAAATACAAAGGCCACCAAATAACATGGTTGAATATTAATAAAATACATGGCAATATCTAAAATTGAACAAAGGAATCAAGCTTTTTATCAGTGATATAAAAATCTAATGATTAAACTAATCATGAGTTACTTAAAAAAACTGTTAGTCTCACACTTTCCTGTTACAGAATAAAGCCTTTTCTGTACTCCATTGTAAGATGTACCTATGTATTGATTTGGATTTTACACAAATGCAAATTATACTTACTCAGTGACCCTTTTGATGCTGCTAAAGTACTGTTAAAATTAATTTATAACAAGTAATTAAAGTTATCTCTCAGATTATATGTATGTGTTTAAAATCCGGGCGTTATGAACGCTTTAGCAAAAAACCCTGTAATAAAAATAAAATCACTTTTCAATCATTGGTATTTTTCTCCATTTGTTCACAATAAAAATCCGTTATTTAGTTTGTCCTGATTTCAACTTTTCACTATAAACGATTTCGTAAACACTCTCCCAGTGGAGCAAAAGGCCATTTTAATATGTAAACCTGGCTTAGCAATACCTCCAGACGATTCATTCAGAGATATACACAGCCATTCAGATTTTGGATAGTCATAAGGAGCCCATTTCTCATTTTCAATGATCAAGTGATCAAAAAATACTTCGGTCTTATACTGTACCATTTGCATACTTTATCAACCTGCGGGAAATATTTCTGGACGTTTGACTAAAGTAAGTTCAAAGTTAGATTTTTTTTATTCAACGGAATAATACAGCCAGTGTTTTGGGAACCATGCCTCCCTCACAAAGACATTTTAGCTGAAGTTTTCTTTTTATACATAAAAAAATATTATTATGGTGATTTAGAGTATTAAGAATTTTTAATATGTGAATTGAAATGAAAAAGGGAAAACTTACTTGCATTACGGTTATTCCGAAATCTTAAAAAGAAAGTAAAAATGTAATGTCCACTTATTATCTAGGATCAACTCCAGCTTACTGGCCAGAACATTATTTTTATTCACGAGTACGAGACACCTACAAGTAAATTACAAACACATCAGTTAGCTGAAGTTAGTGGCTAACAATTTATAGGAACACTGCGCCGCTGCAGCGGGCTTAATCTTGCCACTTATGATTTATCTACTCCAAAACTGTAGGTACGTAGCGAAGTACCTACATATAAACTATGCATTTATTTAGAGATCACCACATTTCCTGATACCTCAGAGGTCACATATACCCACTAAGTATTCTGTAACCTATCGAGTTATAAAATAATTAGCTCACTATTAATTTAAATATACTCGTATCAATCAGGACCTCCGAAAATTTTGTACACTCTCACGTTAATCTGTTTACCCTCTGACGTCCGTGTACCCCACATGGTTGATTTGTAGGCACTTGTACTTTTTTTATGATTTCAACACTTGAAACATTAATGCTCCATTTGACGAAATACCAAAATGTAACGAGTCGTTTCTCGTCAACCTACATGGCCTGCGTGGGGAATATAAACAAACAGCAGGCCTTTGTCCTTTGTCCAGCCTTTGTCCAGCAGTGGAATTAAATAAGCCAATCATGATGAAGTGCTTAAGTAATGATTTCACTCACAAATATTTTTGTTTAAGTACCAATTGTCTATTTAAGCTGAAACATAAGTTATAATTAATGTACACAATAGCGCCCATTTTAAACTGTCAATGAAAGACGATGGTGGTGCCATTTGCGCGATAGTGTTTCCAACTAAGCGACGGTGCTGTCATTCGTTGAGGAAGAAGAGAGTTGCACTAGCCATATTAAAGGTCGCTCAAGTGCTAGTTCTATATAATCCAAATGGCTTCATTCGTGTCTACATTAACACGTAGTTAACAAATGTAAACAGATCAAAGACGTATAAATTTTTGTAAGGTGTGGTGAGACCCACTTCTCCCGGGTTGTTGTGAATTTGCAGTTAACTCTCTTTGCGGGACCAGGTCACGCCCGGGATCGGAAGGAAGAAAACTGCTTACTACTGAGTTGAATATATATAAGGGTTGAGTTTTATCTGCTACGGTTTTGATATCACCCTGAAAATATAGACACAAGATTTTGTATCAATAATTTGAGTACAGAAAAAAATACTCGATAAGGGTTACAAAAATTAGAAAATAAGACAAAATATAATTTTATACATCCTAAGAGATCTCCTCTCGTAACATACGTAATCTCGTGACGTAACATACGTAACATCACGCCTGTAATGCCCGAAGGGGTAGGCAGAGGAGTGTAGTACGTATACGTTTCACCAGTTACCTTTAACTCCTACAATGGAATGGGTGGTGAGCCTATTGACATACACCGGGCACATATCCAAACTCCCGAGTGGCTACCAGAAATTCTAAATTAGAAAATTCCTACAATACCCAACCCCGAATTTGAACCCAGAACCTTCCGATCGGCAGTCGCGCTTGCAACCACTAACTGCAGGCTTGTGTTTTGCATTTGTGTCTGAAAATCCATCTATCTATAAGCATAAAATGGCAACATCGGTATAATAATAATATTGTACATTATCGTACTTTCTGTAATTACCACTATAGGGTTTTAAGAATTTTAGTTAACATTTACAATAAGTAATAAAATTTTCCGAGAAATGAACAATTTTTCGAAGCGAATATTTAAAACAGTTGAATTCGGCTGTACCCATTTATACGATCACAGGTTCAGAAACAATTGCGAGATGATTAATAATATTTTCCGTTGAACACAAAAATATGCGAATGTGCGGTTAGAAATTCTAAAACAATCCATTATTTGAAATGCGAGAAAATCCTACTCAACGGCGTCGCATAAATCCTACCTCGATGACACATTTCACCGGTTGGATATCAAAACTCTGTTATATCGCGCTCTATGTTGAAATGGACGATATATTTCATCCAAATGTACCTTTAATAAAACGTACCGGTCATTTCGAGTGCAATAAAAGCTCCATTTTAACAAAACCCTTAGAGCTCTCCGTAATAAGTGTAATCCTGTGCTACCTCAAAATACCTATCATCATGGCAATATTTGACATTGGATGGGACAAAACATGTGGATGGGATAATAAATAGGGCGATTATTATATAAAAAAAAACGAAAACGTAACATCAAATCCTGTTTTCCTCGAACGGGTAGGCAGAGGAGTGTAATAATTCGTCACATTTCATCAGTTACGTTTATGTCCCATGAAATAGGCGGTGAGCCTATTGCCATACACCGGGCACAGATCCAGTGAGAGTCACTACTAGAACTTCTAAATTAGAAAAGTCCAATAGTACCGGATGCGGGATTTGAATCCAAGACCCCCCGATTGGCAGTCGCGCTTGCAACCACTCGACCAACAAGGCAGTCAACAAACATGTGGCGAGAATAATAAATAGACGATTATTATTTTCTCTATAGTAAGTTGAACTTTTCACGCGTCCACTTCTGAGTTTCTTGAACATTCTGCACAGATTATTCCAAATAAATGTGGTTGAGATAAGAGTTTTTATTGTAAGTACATATATTATGTGATACTCAAGCTTAAGCTAAGCTCGAAAAGCAATAGAAGACAAGTGCAAACTCTGTCTTCATTCTCTCTTGAATAGTATTCTGCTTAGTTACCCTGGAGCTTCATGACGGGTTATGGCGGTAACCCTTATCACCCTGAGAGGAGATCCCACTTCAACAATAGATTATTTCAACAAACTGCGAAAGAGTGGGACTCTGCCGGCGTCCATGTTTCCCGATTCGTATAATCTGGAATTATTCAAAAGAAGAGTAAATAGGCACTTTCTAGGCGAGCGTGCTATATAATAAAATACCATGGTCAGAACTGTTTTCGAGCGTAGACGGTATAAATGAAAATATGTTGCCAGTATTTTATAATAAATTTGATGATATAATAAAGAAACATGTACCTAAAACTAAACCTAAAAATAATAAATATCCAATTTGATTCTCTAGAAAACTAATTACATTATTAAAAAATAAAAATAAATACAGATTAAAATATAAAATTTATCAAAACCCCTTACACCAGGTTAAGTTTTTGGCTTTACGCAAACGCTGCGAACAACTCATAAAAGAATGTTACAGGAAATATATTAATGTTATTGAATCAAATATAGCAAACAATCCTAAATGCTTTTGGACACATATGAAAAACTTAAAGAAATCATCTAACCAATATCCTTCTAAGATGACTTTAGAAGGCGAAATGGCATCTGACGGAGCTAATATTTGTAACCTATTTGCTAAACATTCCTCATCAGTGTATAGTAACGATACATTGTTGAATGCTATAGTATGCAGATCTTCTTGACATACGTAAAAGTGCCGGCCCAGATAATTTGCCCGCTAATATTTTTTTAAAAAGAAGTGTGCGGACCCACTTTCACTGCCCATTAGTACAATATAATATAATAAATCCCTTCAGTCCGGAAATTTTCCTAAAATTTGGAAGCGCTCTAGAATAGCGCCTATTTATAAAAAAGGTGGTCAAATAGTTATATCTAATTATCGGCCCATATCGATAATCTCCACTCTGTCTAAAATGTTTGAGTCTCTCTTACAACCACTTCTCTTTCGACACATACGACTAGGCTCTTTCCGATGCACAACACGGTTTTATTCGCTTAAGATCTACGGCCACGAACTTGGCTAACTTTATATTATATGTCTCGGGTTCACTAGATACACGAATCCAAGTGGACACAATATATACAGACCTCTCCAAAGCCTTCGACAGGGTCAACCATTCATTGCTAAAAAATAAACTCTCCTGCTTTGGTTTTGGTGGGCCACTACTGGCGTGGCTATCATCTTACCTAAATGGTAGGTCATCGTGTGTGGTAGTCAAAGGTTTCACGTCTACTCCTTACTATGAAATTTCGGGTGTACTTCAAGGATCCATATTGGGTCCCCTCCTCTTCAACATATATATAAATGACATCACAGACGTCATCGAAAATTCTAAGTGTTTCGTATTTGCGGATGATCTCAAAATTGCAAAAAAAAATAAAAACTGTTAATGACTCCAAAGCTTTACAAGACGATATTGACAGAATAACATGTTGGTGTCGAGCCAATGGGATGCTCCTAAATCCAGATAAATGCTCATTTATTAAATTTAGGCGTAACAATAACCGATTCGATACAGCGCACACAATCAGCCGAGTGAAAGTTATGGAAGATGAAACTTAACGTGACCTAGGCATAACCCTGGATTCAAAATTAAAATTTATCCATCACATTGACAATATCTGTAAGTCGGCACGCAGCATGTTAGGTTTTTTATTTAGAAATTCAACGCACTTCAAGTATATGAGCACTAGAAAGTTATTTAGTTAGAAGCAAGCTCGAGTATTGCTCCGTTATATGGAACCCCCACCATCAGGTCCACAGACATCGCCTTAAAACTATCCAAAGGCGTTTCACGCAGTTTTATCTTCAGGGATCGAACAGAGGGCTACCCTACCATAAACGCCTTAAAAATTTTAACTTTACGACGCTGTCGGATAGACGTAGAATACACGATTTACTATTCCTATATAAATTAATTAATGGCAGTATTGACAATTCGGAACTTCTTAGTCACAATATAATTGATGTACCATCACGCATTCCACGGTGTCCCAGACCTATACTCACACATCGAACTTTCAAAACTAATCTGGGACACCACTCTATCCTTTCCAGATTAAGACGACTTCTAAGGGAATTTCAAAGTAACGACAACGACATAGACATATTTCATGATAAGTTACCAGTGTTCAGATCTAAAATATATAGGGTTCTGAACCGCTGTTCCCCAATAGACCTTTAGCGTTCTGTATTAATATGTATATTTATTTGATCTGTACAGCTACATTAATAATATATGTATGTTATATCTACCTATTTATATGTATATCTTAGTTAGTTTCAGGTAAACTACATTATTTAAATATATAGCTTACGTATAATTACCCACCACTGTTTTCATTATGTGTATGCACTTTACAAAGTTTGCTGTGCTCATTTGTAACTAAAATTTCATGTTACTTAATTTTAAGGTCTTTATGATAATGTCAAAGGAATACACTACATGTAAATTTGGAAATAAGCCTAATAAATAAATGACAATTCTAATACATATTCCACGTTTACTTTAAAAACTAGTTTCCACGATATAAAGTATATACAGTAAGTATATACTTTATATCGTGGTTTGCATCATTGGGGGTATTAGCCAGTAATCACCACGCTTGACAGGCTGCTTGGTGATCGCAGGGCTTAGCTTCTCGCAAAGTGGCTGGCAGCGGTTGGATTCGACGAGTTGAACATCGAGCTCAGTGGCGTGCTATTGGAGAGGCCTATATCTAGCAGTGGATGGAAATAGGCTGATGATCATGATCATGATATACGTTATATAAGAAACTCGGAAATCTTCAGCTCTTCGCATCCAACTGCTGCCAGCCACTTTACATAGTTATATCGTCACTCCATCAAGCTGAAGGTCGTCCTACGCTACGTTTTCCAAGACGCGGTGTCCACTCCAGAACACGTCTACTCCAACGGTAATCGGTTTTTCGACAAATGTGACCAGTCCAATGCCACTCCAGTTTGCTAATCCTTCGGGCTATGTCTTTAACTTTGGTTCTCTGTCGGATCGTCTCATTTCGGATTCGATCCTTCAAACATACACCTAGTGACCCATTTTTTTTTTTTTTTTCAACCCATTACAATTCCACTGTTGGAATACGGGTCTCCTCGCATATTAAGAGGGTTATATCTCATATTAAGAGTGACGCATAAACATACGGAAATAAACAAATTTGTATGATGAGTGTTACTAATTCAACCCGAGCTGTCCGGATCACGATGTCGAAGACAAAACCACTAAGTTAATACTACTAATATGAACAATTAATTTACATGTGATAAATAATGACATATTACAGCGTATATCACCGCCGCTAAGACCGCAATGAATACACCCAATTACGTAGTTATTCGACAAACATTAAATATAACTACGGCGTGAATCAGACGTATGATCCGTACATTTTCAGTTTTGCACCATGAAATTAAGAAATTCGAAAGTTTCTATGAAAACAAGTTTAAATATACGCTTTCTATACAAGCATTCTACGTACCCGGTTTCACGTCGCTTTCTGTAAGGTAGATTATAACGAAACTCGAGCCCATTTCTACATAAAAATAGTGTGATAGAAGTTTAATTTTTATTATCATTAACTCTTATGTGTTTCACGTTGGTCACGGTCGCTATGTTTGCCACGCTGCACATGAACGGGTTAGCAGATTTAATACCCTTTATGTTTGCTTTCATTATGATGTGTTCCATTACCTAAATTTTAAATCTAGGACCGCCGCAGTTGAAGACTAGCTCAAATTCAGTTTTTATACAACAGTAAACAATTGCCGAAGTCACCTACAAAGTCTACCGAAATTTATATTTATAACAGGCAGCTACTCTGTTCTATAACACATACATTTTTAGTATAGTATAGTATATGTACTGTCTAAGCGAGTATTTTATTGTTTTAGAAAAAAAAAATTGATTTAGTTTTAACTTATTTATTGACTTTTTCATTTATTGAAATTAATGTTATTATAAGTAATTAACAGTTCAGCCTTAATAAATTTGGTATGTATTGTACCTATTGATAACTACTATGTGATTCTACCGATCAAAAACTATATAATAAACAATTACATGCTAAATATATCACAACATTTCCATAAATCCCGTACTAGGTATAATACATAGTATTATGTCAACCATTAATAGTGTACAATACAAATCTCTTCGAGTCGTTCGTTAGTTGTCATGCGTTTGAAAGATTGCGCCTTTCACCTAATGGCTGTCTTGTATCTCAATTCACTGTCTCATTGATCTATGGTTACAACCGTGACTGGTAATCGAGAGGTCTTGGGTTCGGTCCCGGGTCGGTTAATATTGCAGTTCCAAATTTGAATTTGAAGTAAGATTAAGGTTAGCTTAAGACATTAAGGCTGCATATAAAATAAATTCAATGGAGCCGTATCGAATCCTACTATTTTAAATTAAGAATTTTTGTTATGGAATGATGACGCAGCTTGTTTAATTAAGTGAATGATGCACCTAACAAATTGAGTGATCTTTGTAAAGGAATTGATTGAGTCACCACTTGGCCTATAGGTCGGTCAGAAAAACCTATTACTCGCTACATTATGAATACTTCTAGGTTCTCTCATCTGACTATATGTATTATTCCAAAGGTCGAGTGCAAAGTAACAAGTGTGAGGAAATTAAATGCCGACACACATCATGTTTTCAGTCGGTTAGTCATTGCGCATGTTCTAACAACATCAATATCGAAAATTGTATGCATAATGACTAATCAGTAATTGCATTCGCCATAATTTAATCCTACTTAAGAAAATCTCATAATTTAATCCTACTTTCAAAAAAAAAAAGAAAGTATGCTCCAGGCTTTTTTCAGTTTTTTAACAATTGGATAGAAATAGGGTTACTACCACCACCACTAAAGTAACCAGACCAAACCACCAAGGAGTGGAACAGGTTGCCAGCGTCTGTTTTTCCGAGCACATGTAACCTAGGACTCATAAAAAATGGGTAAATAGGCGCTTCCTAGGCGTACATGCACCATCTTAGGACTCATCTGCGATTTCAATTAGACGGGATAGATTGTCTTCCATACATATATTTACTCTGATTGGTTTTTCATATGTATAAAGATTTGAACAAAATAATTATGAAGTATCATAGCATGTGATATTTCTGTTGAAAAGCATCTTACATTGTTTCTTTAGGTTTGAAACGAGTCCTCTAAATGAATCCAAGATTTGAAGTATTTCAGATTAATATTCGACGACGTCTGCCAAAACCGCACTTTGCAAACGTGACATACTATGGACTTAAACTTTCTCACTGCGAGAGGAGACTTGTGTCCAACAGTGGCACGATAAAAAGGCTGATGGTGATGACGAAAACAAGAGGATAAATTATGTCGGCCTTTAGTAAGCGCGCACTCTTCTGTGAAACGAAAATTGGAATTGGAAATGAATTGGTAGTTGGAAATTACATAATTGTGGCCGTATACTATACTATTACTATACACAGGATGGATACTGGAATTGGAAACACGTAGGAAAAAATACGGTACCATGTGTTAACAAACAATCTGCTACCGAAGGACAGCTTATTTTTGGCGTAATGTCAATCTATTGGTTGTTGAGTCACTTAAAGATAAATTAGTACAAGGCTTGGCTACCGAATACATTTCAACATTTTAAATACATATATATCACCTAGACTTAAGTAGACTTTATGAACTTTTATGAATAATTACTGTGTAGGGGTGTACTACGTACATTGAGTTATATTGATAATGAGACGAACCCACGTGTTGTGAATGTGTTTTGTTTTCTAAAAATAAAATGAGCTGTCAGTATACTTATTTATCTGTACACTTAGCTGTCAGTCTGTCCGGTTCACAGCGCTGGATCACCCTAAATTGCTTTGATCGTTTGCCGGAAGGTTAATGAATTCTCTCAGTCCAGTAACTCGCTCGGCTCGGCGCTCCAATGTAACTAATATTAAGGCTCAGATTATATCCACATACATACATATCGTACATTATGATTTTGTTAATAAATTAATCAGAAAAAAATTATTTTTCCTTTGCAAGTAGGAAAAAACATCAAGAAGATGATCTACGTAAATGAGACTGGGTTTTGTGGAAAGGAAGGAAAGCAACTATATACAAGTAGTTATATATATTATGTATATTCATGTTTAGAGTTTATGCGCTGTCTTGTTAAATAACGCAGGATCTACCTAATTTGAAATCAGAGACCCATGTTTGGAGATGTGTTAAGATAATAATTTATTACCTTTATTATGTTATTCTTAATTTATCATCATCATCGACCCGTCTGAGTCCACGGCTAGACACAGATCCCCCTAATTAGCGCCTGTGTACTTTCACGAAGAGAAAGGGTTGACTGGTGGAGAATGCCACTAGGCACTAAGTTCCCTCCTGGTTGTGCCTGTGTATAATGTGCTTTAAGGGTTAATAAATAAATGCAAGTTTGGGATTGCAGGAAACTGATATCATATATCTTACGGTGCGGGTCCACGGCAGCCTGAGTTTTAGTCATGCCTAGATCGGCTGCGCTATACTGCGATCAG
>DWDT01003329.1:0-12447 GCA_018245595.1 Microceris scylla | reverse complement strand
ATAAAGACTTTGTTGTGATGTAACGGAACGACACCGAATGACGTCATACCCTTGCAGATGGCTGGTATATTTCCGATGTTCGACAACACCATATAGAAATAAATTTGTGAATAAAATATAATTAATTTACAAGTTGAATTCAAATCTACTAATTAGAAAACCCGAATTCGTCATTTCCAACATCTGAAATCCTAGTTACTTCCGACCAAAAAGTCTGTTGTATTAATTTTTTATCTTATCGTAAATTAATTGATTGAAACTAGACTGCCTCGTTGGTCAAGTGGTTGTAAGAGCGATTGCTTGTCAAGTCGGCAGGTCCTGAGTTCGAATCTCGGGTTGGGTATTATTGGATTTTTGGTTTTGGAATCTTGATCAGTGCGCGGTATATGACAACAATCTCATCACCTCTTCCTTGTTGGGACGTAAACGTAACTAGTGAAATGTGGAAGTGTAATACACTCCTCTTCCTAACCCTTCGCGGATTAGAGCCGTGGTGACATCAACACGCAATTCGATAAATGTAAACCCAAAACGAAATCGATTAGCTCCGCTTGCGTTGCTGAGGTAATTTGCATGTACAGAATCACTCTTGATAAAATGTGATTAGATAGAGTGCTTACATCTGCACAAGTTTTCCCTTGGCAGCTGGTTGAAGGGTGTTCACTTCGAAGTGCAGACATATCGCCTTGGTTTAACAAAGCTTCGCCATTATCGTGAATTTTCATGATGAAATTTCATTATGTTCGCAGTTTTACTCGGAGTTGTACTGTTGTTGTATCGACGTTTCATTTTCAGTGTGAATTTTTTTACTATCAGATGAAATACAGCAACTTCTCAATAATTAGCTTTGGTATTTCTTTCATTTCAATTGTCTTTTAATTGTAGTCATTTTACATCCATATTTCGTATCGGACAGCTTCATAATTTAAAAACTGCCAAGAAAATTGTCTCTGTATGTACCTAATACAAACAGATTCAATTACATCATAAATATTCCTAATAATATGAGTGACGATTGCATTTGAAATAATAATCAGATAGCAATGTAGTTGCAATGTTAATAACATTAAAACTGAGTCCATTAATACTTTCAACATTTATTCGTTCATCAATCCGGGTCACAGCTTCTGCATTTTGTTATTGCATAGTTTTATGGCCTATGAAACTTGGGAATATCTGTCATTAGTCTCATTTTACTTTTATGTCAGATAAAATTCTTTATTGATATTCTGTTTATTGCTCTTTTGATGGATCTCTGAAGAGTAATATTGTTCATGTCATATGTAATCTATAGGATTATTTTATATCGATGCTCGATTTGTTTATTGCAAGTCGATGTAATACTTTCTAATGAGAATCGCTGGGTGCGTACTGAAATTTATTAACGGATTACTTTATATGCTGAAAATAATCTTTTTGATTTAGTACTTCATATATGTCACCACTGAGCACGAGTCTCGCGATTTACATGTAGGTACTTAATATTAAATTGATCTATGAAGATGATCTTTGTTTTTGAATACTCTAGAATCACACATAAATCACAAATTTAATATTAAAAGGTCCTATAAAATTGGTGTTTACAAGTTTGACACCCAGTCATTAATTTTGATCAAAATCCCCTTTTCACAGACGTCTATTAGCATAATGAAGTATCTTGGCCAATTTTAAGCTCCCGTGAGTTATAATTGAGTAGATGAAGATTATGATCTATAGCGGGGGGGTCGGTGGCGACGTGGTAGTGAGGTATGTGACCAGTAGTGGCCTATGGGCTAAAACACTGGTAGCGATAATGAATCGAAATATTTTTTCTTTTATGGTCTCGCTAACTTGAAGCATATCTGCCACCCACTAGTGAACTCCATCTAATAGTCTTTTAATATATACTGACTTTTAAACTTGCTGGTCAAAAATAATAGTCTTCAACGGTTTTTTTCTCTTAGTAGTAAAATATTGTATAGGGCACGAATATCTTTATTGGCATTTTTCATTACATTAATAGTAATTACTTATATGTATGTCCGTCAATATTACTTGAAATTATTGTTTTATTACAACAAAACATGTAAAACCCGACTTCCATTGGAAAGCACAAAATTATGAACACTGTAATTCCTGGATAGTTCAGAAAATGGGAGAACATTATTTCGGGAGCTATTGACCTCCCGTTACGACGCCGTATCCCGTACAAATTAATATGATCTCACTATTTTCAGGAATAATAATTCTTGTTTTTTCAACGAGCAAAAATGGTATACGATACTCATTAAAGGCCCGGCTACAGCTATATTTTTATCTTAAGCATAATATTTCATAATTTATTCCACAAACTCGTTTTATATGAATAGAATTTATTTTTGTATGATTCGTTCGGGTACAGGCTCAACGAATGCTTCGCAATGTACCTACGCAATGTGAAAAAAAATATCATAAATTTCTTGTGTATAACAGATTTAACTTTAGTGAATTTATGGAATATCGTACATGAGCATTTTCATACATTGCATTCATCATTAATTAGCTTTTGATAAAAATTGTAATTTCAGTGCGTCTTTACCGAAACCTAACTATTAATTTTTATTTTTTTATATCATTGCCTGTCATATTAGGGAATTGGTAGAGAGCACCAAGTGCCATATATGAGTATCAATATAAATTTGAAGGGCGTCTTCTACATACATTAATCACTGTCTTCATATACTTCTTTTCATTCTTACGTTCATTTACTTATTTACTTCATTCATTTGTTTTTTATTTTTACTTCACTATGAGCCGAAGTGCTGGTTGGTCGCGCAGGTGCTTATTAAAGGCCAGTTTTTACAGCGGTTCATCTAAAAATAACGGCATGTCTCGTGCGGGAGAAAGAACCCTTCGTTCTGCTAGTGTGCAGTCAACGTCTGTTTATTACGTAGCGCAGGAACTCCGAATGTTACATGGTAGGTATTTGGTCATAAATTACAGCAGTCATAAATAATAACAATTGGGTATCCAGTGTGGATTGAAAAATATCTCATTATAGTGTAAGGTTGCTTGGAAGAGATTGGTTTTCTGGCTGTTAGGGCGCCTTTAAACACCCTTTATTGAAAGTGCCTAATTTATAAGTATATATAATTTGTATTTTTGCTGAACAGCGCACATGAAATGGCGCACAAAAAAATTATCACTCTGGCAGACTGTGTACTTGTCGGGTTAAGGCAATATGTAAAAATTGTATGCTTACATACATATTGTCTGTTAAAGTAAATATTAAGTAACTTTTGTTCAAACGTAACATCACGCCTGTGATCCTCGAAGGGGCAGGCACAGGAGTGCAGTACACCCCCATCTTTCACCAGTTATTGCCAAACAGAGCCTATTGCCAAACACCGGGCACACATCCAGATTCCGAGTTACTACTAGTAATTCTAAATTAGAAAAATCTAATAGTACCCGACCCGGGATTTAAACCCAGTACCTCCCGATCGGCAGTCGCGCTCGCAACCACTCGACCAACGTGGCAGTCAACTTTTGTACAAGATTTTCATACACATTTTTAACAACTATTCCACTATTTCTTACTTGAGTATAATCTCACCTAGTTGTGAACGAGATACTCGTATGTATAGCGAATATTGTAGGATGTTTGCCTGAAAGTGCGTATTCAGTCTTGTCTTATATGAAAGTAAATAATTATTTGTCATTTTATTGGTAACGAAGCTTAATACTTTCTTAATTACATAAGTCGTTGACAGGTCTAAGGCATTTATAAATTATATACACCTAACCTACGATAACCAAAACTTTAACTTTATATACAAGTATACATATGTATAACAAGACAGGGCCCAATGTCAAATATTAACGAATTAAACGTAATGGTTTCGTTCAGCGCACAAGTATAACCTCACTCGCTAACTAAGTTAGCTGTACCGCAGTCGTGATTGGTATGACTCCTAATGGTGACATACATAAACACAGAACCTCACAGAAGCCGCTCCAAGTATTTCTAATATGTTATGTTACGACATAACATGGTACCTACGTCACGCAAACAAGCAGGCGCGCTATTCTCAAACATCTGCGTCGTGAAACTTTTGTACGTTTCTTTATTTTCTCGTCTGTTTGTCTCAGATTGAATAACTTTGTCGCAGACCGCTTATCGGAGATGAAGTTTGCTGAGCATTGTTGGCAATAAAAAGCGCGGGTGTTTTATTAAGGTTAACATTTTAGTGTGTAAGTTACTTTATAATGTATAACCTCTGCGTTGTAGGTTCCTTTATTGTTATTTGTCCTGTGAAAAACTGGAGGGGTTTTGCTTAAAGCACTGGATATAGCAGCGCAGGTTGACGATTTTCAAATAAAACATATTCTTCATCAGGAACTGATATGTCCATACTTGCACGCGTGCAGTCAGCGAATTCTCAATATGAGGTCCCAATCTTAAAATACGAACGCATTCAAATTGCGAGTAATTTTATTTTCCATAACCTTTGAACGAAATTATGTCACCTTTAACACATAAATCACGCAAATTAACATTTCGAAATTTATTTCCAGCACGAAATTATCCCTGTAAGCGCTTCAGATTCCATAATCAGAAAATTCAAATCGAGACTGTGTACTTTTTTCGGCCATTTGAAATGCAAATCTTACAGCGGTAAATTTAATTTACGAATCCAAATATTTTTATGTACATTCGGTAAAATATAACACACATTTATCATTCATTTAAGTACTAAAATATTTAAGTAAAATAATTTAAATAAAACTTCTATACCACACTACAGAATAAAGTGAAGAATAGTTACATAATATATACATATTTTATTTAGACTTTCCATGAAGTAAATAAATTTTAATCTGTCAAATATACGCAAATATTCATTTATTTAACAATCTATTTAATTAATAGAGAGAATAACAATACACAAAAAATATACATAAGAAATTACATATAATATACGATATGTATATAAAAGTATTTCGTACACTGCGTGAAATGTATATAAATAATAGGTAATCAACGATTTTAGCTAAAATCAAATATATAGTGTAGATAAAGTAAATACTAATTTAAATAACGAAAAGTAAAAATAAAAAACGCTTATAAAAGTAAAACCAGAACAGTTTTTCGACTACTGATTAAATATTACACTAGGTAGATAAATCAGATTGGACGAAGCTAATAATGAGCTAAAAATTACAGTCTCGACGTTAACGACCGAAAACGAAAAAATCCTTGGCTTTAATTAAAGTTCAAAAATGCCAAAGGATTATTCGGAAATAAAAAGCATTATCTTTTGGCGTCTAAACGCTGTGTCCCACTGCTAGTGGGTAAGCTATCAGCAACGACCTGACATCTCTTCTAATGTAATCTACAGCTTCGGAGGAAATTATAAAGAGAAAATTATAAAGAGTTATGTTTAAATTTTGGATAGGTATAATACATGTTGGCTTGATATCACTGTCTTCTATTACATCGTGCATTTATTTTCAAAGAATATTATACTTTTCTTACGCTGAAGCAACAGTCGGGGACCAAATGTATCCATTCACCTTCTATGTTATAAACTAAAAGTACACTATCATCTAAATAAACACCTTTATATATAATGGTACCCACTCCCCTTATGCTGCTTGCTTATTGCAAACAAAAGCCTTCTGACATGAAACTCGATATTATTTCCACACACTACCGTCTACAG
The DNA here is from genome assembly GCA_018245595.1 of Microceris scylla. NCBI lineage: Eukaryota > Metazoa > Arthropoda > Insecta > Lepidoptera > Hesperiidae > Microceris > Microceris scylla. The sequence continues at coordinate 6,763 of DWDT01003329.1, read as the reverse complement.
AAACAATTTTTGGTGTTGTTAATATTTCTTCGCTGGTGTGTAAAATCTTTATGGATAAAACAAATCCCTAACGGGGTCTTGGCGTCGATCCAGGGGCCATTTCAATCATTCTTAAGAACGCTCAAACATTTTCAAAGTGTATAAGTGCTCTTACTTCGAGAGCTGCTAGACCGATTTTATTCTGTACTAGATGGCAATGTCCCCAATCTCATTGTAAAACCGTGTTATGGCGGTTGGATGTTACTCTAGATCGTCGGTTCTTTTATATTGAACGAAACGACATAACCGCAGCATTATTGTATATAAGTGATTCAATATGAGATGAAATTTACTGTATAATATTAGTTGTAAGGTCAATTGCGTAAATCTTGAAACGTTTGTATTCTTGAGACATTAACAGGCAAGATTAGAAAATATTCATTAATTGATTACGTTCAAAACTTCGAACCTTACCTATAAAGTAAAATTTGTTAAATTTATTTTTTCTTAAATAAGTATTTTAACACATACTTAAATCTATTCCAAACAGATAAATTTATAATAGACATACAATTGCAGAGTTTGTTTCTTTTTCTAAAAAGTCGCTTCTTTTTATAAAAATTCTCTTAGTAGCTCACCTCTTTTTGTTAGTGGAAAATATTTCAACATCTACGAATAATAAGATTTATATTAAGAGACAGATAAGTTAGTAAAAAGGTCAGTTTAAACTTCACGATTAAAACAAGAACTAAGTTGAGTAGCGACGAAGAAGCTAAAGAAACTTCAATGTTGACAACTAGTTAAAGTCGATGAACGGAACTGCAATTACAGAAGATACTCATTTGCAACTTCCAACTGTGAAAGTCAATGTACAAGACAATTTGAATCATAATCTTAATAGACCCCAATTCGAGGATCTAAATACTTAAGTAACTAGTAAATTGTACTTAGCGCTTGTTGGTTGGAGCGGTTCCTGCAGCTGTATCGTTTGCTAATAAAGAGTAGGCTTTTACTGAAATTACATGTTATTCATATGCTTCATCTATTACCAAGCGTTCTCTCTTCAGTCACAGCTTGGCTGGATGAAAGTTAAAAACATTGTGCCATCGTCTTTGTGTGGCTTTCTTTGTTTGTCGTAGGTTTTATTTAATTTTTAATGGTACAATAACTATATATTTTATGTGAATGAAAAAGTAAAACTTAAAGATTTGACGATAAATCGTCTGTAATAATTTATTTATTGTCAGAAATTTAAGATTTAGAAATTTAACCTCAATTATTTCCACGTAGATTTTTTATATACTAGATTTTGTTGCTCATAAAATATAATTATAACATAAAATTATAAATTCATTCCATTATTTTAAATACTTGATGGCATCATTAAAATATTAAGCTATACATAAGAATTTTAAGCTATAAATTAGTTTGAACTTACACCTTTTTCCTCATTCGAAGAATTACAACTTCTGCCCGCGTCAACGTGAGACTATTTATTATATTTACATCGTTAGAGATCACTGAAAATAACAGTATTGTTTTCGCTGAACAATCTCATTACCTATTCAATGAAGAAAGTCTATTGAAACTAAAACAATTGAGGTGGATCTCAAAAAATACTACTCTGTGCGTCACACAAACTACTTCTCTGTATTCCTGTTCTTCTGCAAAGTTCTCGGCTTGAATACGTAAAGTGTCACAAGAGGAAATTAACAACAGTGTTTGATACAATGGAACTCCCGCGGTTAACTCTTGAGACTTTTGTCTCGCGTGCCGTAAAACATAGAACGTGTAAAATTTTTGGACTCGCCAACTTGTCACTGAAGGACTGGACTTACTGCCTATGATTTTGGAAAAGAAAAAAATATTTTTAAAACCTTGAAAAACTACTGTTGCATTGTTTCCAACTGTTTTAGCAAAAATAAGTTATAGAATATCTTTTCTATTCCTTATAAAAATAAAACTTATTTGTGTTTCATTATACGATAAAATATGCGGAGTATAGAAAATGCAATTTTATAAAATTTACATTCAAGACCTTTTTCTCGTAACCGAAGACATAAATATATAATCAACGTGGGATTTGTAAGGTTAAAAGCCAAGCTAATCTGACCTTTGCGTTTCTCAAAGGACTTTCTTACATTCTAGATCTTCAGCAAAGTTCCTGACTTAAATATGTAAAGTGTCAAGAGATGAGATTAACGATTCTGTTTGGTACAATGGAACCGGCTTGGTTTAACTCTTGAGTTTCGCCGTACTTTAGACTTTATATCGTCTTGACTACAGAGTGATTTAAGGCAAATTGCACTTTTATGACAGTTACAAATTTATCATTCTTATTTTTAGTATCATCATCATCATCAGCCTACAGCTGTCAATAACGGTATAAAGGGCTGAAGACTCTGCGTGTAAGAGAGAAAGGAAAAACCAAACTAAAACATGTTATATGCAGTAACGAAACTCAATTTAAAACTTAAACACTCAACTCGTAAGAATCACCGCGTTACACAAAGGACTTCCTGTCACTTTGAATCCTCGGCGAAATTTTGTGATTTAAATACATAAAGTGTCAGAGGAAAACATTACCAGTGGTGTTTGACATAATAGAACTTAGTTAAGCTTCGGGTTTCACGAAACCTGCTTTTTATGTCTTATATTATTTCCTCTGGGCTACTGGATTTTATGTTTGATATTGATATAAAATACTTATGGCCTCAGTCGTATGGTGATGCTAGCACGACTGTTGATCAAGAGTTCCTGTGTTCGATCCCCAAATGGAGCAAAGTTTAATTGACCATTGTAACTTGACATTCGCAGTAGTAGCTCGGAATTTGCAAGCTGTATGGCAATAATCTTAACGCCAATCCAAAGTAGAACGTATAATGTGATAGGTGATATATGCGGGTGCTACATCCCTCTGCTTAACCCTTCGAGAAAATACAGGCGTGACGCTATTTCATATTGTACTATGCGAGTATATTATATGAAATAAGTGAATGCGAGATATACCATTTTAAATGTTATTGTTATAACTACTCTTCATGTTTTCACATCAAATATTCTGAACCGACTTTGTTAAAAATCTTAAATGTGTGTGCAAATCAAGGTGTGCAAATATCTCAAAGCTTAAGCCATTAAAAAACAGACTATGTAGATATTCTTTAAACGAACGATCACATCACAAACCTGATTTGACAAAGGATGAAAGAAGCAAGTTACGACTGATAATATGTAAAACTAAATAATACATATTATGTTTTGTGATCATGTATGTATTTTGTACTGAAAAACTTATTTCATTCTTTTTTTTAGAGATTAGTGATTTTCTTCGATAGGGTATTTTCATATCTACTTATATCTTTTGCAATACTTATATCTTTTGAAATACTTATATCTTTTGCAATACTTATATCTTTAACAATACTTATATCTTTTGCAATACTTATATCTTTTGCAATACTTATACCTTTTGCAATACTTATATCTTTTGCAACACTTAAATCTTTTGCAGTCCTTATATCTTTTGCTTAAAATGAAAAAATACTTTTAACAACGAAATATATATATTTTGGATAGAAGAGAACAACTTTGGCAAAATGACTCACTTTATTTACAATGATTTAACTCGTTATGTGTTTGAGTGACACTGATAACCTAGTAGTTTACCATTCAACCTCTTACTCCGAAGCCCTGGGTTCAAATCCATGACGCGCACCTCTTGACAAAAAAATGTGCGTTTTAAGACTAAAGTTTACTCCTTAACGGTCAAGGAAAGGAAAACGTGAAAAAAATGCACACCTTAGAGTTTACAAAGAAAAAAATCACTAAGGCGTGTTAAGTCCATCAACCCGCTATTGGCAGGCGTGGCAGACTACGGCCTTAATCTTTTCAATATGAGAGAAGAACCGTATTTCAATACTGGAAAGATAAAAGGGTCGGAACAATATCTCTGGACGGCAGTCTCTAAGGCAGATCAGTTAATTAATTAATTTTTCTTCGCATATTCAACATTGTAGAGACTAAAGGTTTCCAGTATAAGCCAAATGTATATTTACAAGTATAGGTACAGTTCTCGCAATTTTAGTTCGACATTTGAAACATCTCGACCACTTCAAGAAATCGTCCATAAAGTGTCCACTGAAGTAATGAAAGTGTAAAGGGTATTTAACATTGCGATACAAAATTACCAATGGGCTAAATTCAGAACCCAATCCAAAACGTCGGTCACGTTCAAAGCCCCGATAAAGTCTTCAAATTGTACCGTCCGTCCTTTCAACCCAGAATGCAAGTTGTAAAGAAACTGCTAACATTCCGAAGATGCCTTTGAGAAACTTTGCAAAGCTGGAGTCTTTGAGGAGGAGCTGTAATGGAACGTTATTGTAAGCGTTTCCCGAACGTTTTCAGGTATTTGTTTGAAGAGATAATTCACTGAAATTGGAAATGCTGTGGAGGTTTTACCGTTGGAGTTATCATTTATTAAATACCAGTTATTTGGGGTTTTCCGAATATTGCAAGAACATTAATTAAGAAGTTATATTACCTTTTAAGATTAAAAATTATTCATTATTGGGTAAAAGATAATATTATAAGTCAACATGCACGCTTGATATTTATGCACTGTATTTTCAAAATTGTGCAGTCAGTTAGCCCGCACCTGCCTAGTATTATACATACATTACCATATTAGACATTCTTACGTTATGAAGAAATAAATAATTCAGATTTTTTTTTTCTACGCATATATTTAAATACTACATTTATACAATCCGTACCACAAGGCGATAAACTAAATATACTTATAGGATAAACTAAATAACTACTAAATATTATTATTATTACGTAAAATATTTAATCAACATTTATCGTAAATTTTACTTGAACACTGTTGTTACATTGTTTTTTCTACTTTATTTTGTTCTCTCAAATTGAATTCGTATTTTTACATGAGCCGTGATATCCGGGCTTCACAAAACAGTCTAACTTTGGAAAGGTTACCCCTATTTATGTTTCGTAACAAACAATTCTCAGAATTTTTTTTTTCGATTCACAAATGCTGCACGGTACGTTTACCTCGATTAGAATTTCGCCACCGCATAAACAAACCTTTCATTTCTCAAGAGGCGTGTTATGTACCACGAATGTATGTATAATGTATGTATATATATCGGAAGTATACAGTAAAATATAATTGCATTTGTGTAAATTAGTGAGTAGAAAAAAATATAATATACTTTTAAAAAGGGGGATGAGAATGTTATTGATATCATAGACAAAATTGTTTATCTGACATTACACGAAAGTGTTTTCTTGGCTTATTTAAATAAAATATAAGGTAAAGAAAAGATCTCAAAAGATATCAGAAGTATCAAAGGATGGAACGTGGTCGTTATTAAGTGTAGAAATGACCCATGCATGGCGTCGTCATGGATTAACGTCTGATTTCGTTTTCTTTTCCAAAAATATACTCTACTATGAATGTAAATGAATACTACAAATTAAAGCCAAATTCGGCCGACTGTGTCACTAACTCCCATATATTTATGCTTAAGTGTTTATGAGTCTGTATTTTTTATCTATGAAGATGTGCATATAATGGACCAGGTTAATACCTTGTATACTATTCATTCCTTCTATTGCTATTTGACCTCTCCAATTCGCACTGGAGTGCAATACAGTATTTGGCAAAAAATATATTGAAGGCGTTACTGTTTATTTGCAATGATCTGTTATGATTTACTTAACCATTTGCTACTTAAACTTGATAAATATAACAAGGTATTACGGATGTGAAACCTTTAACTACACCTTGTCCTCTCGGCTGCTGCATTGGTAGAGTGCTTGCAAGCGCAACTGCCGATTGAGAGGTTCTGAGTCAGGAGCGACTGGGTGTTTCTAACATAGAAATTCTAGAAGAAATTTCTTATAATAGTCTCACCGTCTATTTCATGGTGGGACGCGAACGTAACACCTGAAACGTGTGTACTATACTTCTCTGCCTGCCCCTACGGGGATAACAGGCGTGACGTTACGTAGTCCACTGTAAATGTTATGCTCAAGAAAGTGGTTTGTAAATTATGCATTCGTTACAGCTATCCGAGGTAGTCTCATATCTCAGCCCCTGACCAAGCATTTACATGATGTAAAACATGATAAATATTTCATGTATTATTCAGGCGTTCCCCGTTGCTCTAACAACGGCTGTATATTGATGTTGGCGAGGCCCTTCGGACTTGTTTAACTATTTGCAACGTTCATTGTTCAAGTTCCAAAGTTTCATCAACAGAGGAGCGTGTGTGACGACTTTAATGAATGTAGAAGAGGCGAAAACAGAACAGTCAAGGTCACTAACTACTAGACTGCCACTCAGTTTATCAAAATATAATTTATTTATTTTATGAATACTCTTTATTATCACACCTTTATAATAAAACGATGAAAATAATAAATACATAATAAAAATAATCGACCCATTTATCATTTCAGTATTGGAATACGGGTGTCCTCTCATATTGAGAGCATTAAGGCCATAGTCTGCCATTTTCTTTTTTTATACATAAAATGCAAGGTGTGCAGATTACCTCTCGATGTTTTTTCTTCACCGACATAGCAAGTGATATATATGTAGTATGAGCTTAAAACGCATTTTTATAAAAAGGTGCGCGCCGTGGATTTAAACCCAGCACCCCCGGGGTGAGAGGCTGAATTCGTATCCACTAGGCCAAAAAGAAAACTGTGAAAGATCGAATTTTATTCCTAATAACATTTTCTACCAGGCAACGCCGGA
>DWDT01003328.1:0-12448 GCA_018245595.1 Microceris scylla | reverse complement strand
TTCGCATCCAACCACTGCCAGCCACTTTGCGTATATCGTCACTCCACCTAGCTGGAGGGCGTCCTACACTACGTTTGACAAGTCGCGGTCTCCACTCCAGAACACGTCTGCTCCAGCGGTTATCGGTTCTGCGACAGATGTGATCAGCCCAATAATATTTTGCAATTATGAAATACAATGGTATGATATTTTGAAAAATTACATACTTTTTTAAAAGAGAAATCTTTATTGATTTTGTTGCGCGCCTTACAAATGGCATTCCGAATAATTTATTCGTTTATCCCCACATGCATTATACATAACATATTAAGTGAGAAAGAGTAGTAATTATACACTTGTTATGATTAGTATATACAAAAACATAGCATGAAACATAATACTTCATGAGACACATATACATATATGTAAACAACTCACATTTAGAAGTGCCAGAAGTTCATACCACATTCATACCCTACACATACCATCTTTCGTTAGGTTACGGCCCTGTTACTCGCCGAACACTAATTAAGCTTCCCCTCTTTCATTCGATTTTCCAATGAACACTGGTTCACACAAGCTTCCGTCGGTGCAATAGTGGATGGTAAACACGTATCAATAAAGAAATAATAACCCAAACTAATCGATAACTGAAAAAAAATTCTAATAATCGCTTTATGAAATGTACGAAATAACATCTATTCCTATTCGACTCTTTAAGTTATGATTAGGGTTCCTTGGTGATTGTGAACCTAAATGTATACAAATTAAGTCACAGGTATTGTGGTACAGAAATAACACAAAAAACGTAACATCACGCCTGTAATCCCCGAAGGGGTAGGCAGAGGAGTGTAATACACCCCCACATTTCACCAGTTATGTTTAGGTCCCACAATGGAATAGGTGGTGAGCCTATTGGCATACACCGGGCACACATCCAGACTCCGAGTCACTATTAGAATTTCTAAATTAGAAAAATCCAATAGTACCCAACCCGGGATTTGAACCCAGGACGTCCCAATCGGCAGTCGCGCTTGCAACCACTCGACCAACGAGGCAGCCAACAACAGAGGCGGTGGAACAGAATTCTAGCATAATAATTCAATGTACGTATATATGTATTCGCATACTTTGGGGGCAAGTCAACGAATTTTAATTAAGTGTAAATGCTGTTTTTTTCAAAATAGCCATTTAAGTGTTAATGGTGTTTCATGATAAAGCGGTATCCTACTAATAATCTACTTCGAAGCTATTACGTCCGGTACGCATTTTAGTTTTTGATTGATTATCGTAAACAAAGGTTGCTAAATAAACGACGGGCGTGGCCTTCCCTGCTCTTCCGCACGAACTATAAACGGTTTGCGGAAGTGTCTACCGCGGAGACGCGATGCGCCGGCGACTAGGGCAAGTGCTTTATAAATTGTACCTGAAGAATTTCAGTACATTTTTTTTATTTATGACTTATTTTTTTTTATTTGTGCCGTACTTAATCTTTTTTACTACAAGGTTTTTTATAAATGTGTAACAAAGATTTTTTTTGTGTTTTGATAGTTTTTAAATGTGTGGTTAAATATTTTTAAAATTACTATATTTTTACTAGAAAAATTATCCTCATATCAATTGAAAACGTTAAACAATAATGATACGTAATTATTATACACCGTTCTACGTAGTGTTAATAAAGTATTCGTTTACGTTTTATGGACATAATCAATCAAGTATATTATGATTAGTAATTCTTCCAGTATTAAATTGTTATGATATCAGTTCTAAGACATTATTGATATTTTCTTGGATCGTATAATGTACGGAGATAATTGCGAAGAATCTAGCCTTACAAAACTGATACTATTCCAGTTAGCTGTTACGAGGTAGGCAGAATACACCGATCGCTGTATATCTCTCTAAATATGGGTAGTGATATAATGATAGATATTGTTTTTTTTTTATAATTTTTCTGTTATGAATATTGCACATGTGAAGTGTCATGTTTATGCAGGTCTCTGATGTAAACAGAAATCAGCAATCAGCAAACAGCAAACAAGCAGAACACGTCAGCTTCCTTATCACGCGGAAGCCTCCGTAAAAGACACCTCGGAATCATTATTTACATTTTCTATAGGCGTCACAATGAATTTAGCGAAGAGCCAATATCTTCTCAGCGGCGGACACACGTTTCTTTGAATAAAACAATATTATAGTCTATTTATAGCTTCTTCTTCGATCGTTTATCACCTACTACTGGGTACAGATAAGGTCTTCTCATAGGATAGCCAATCTAAAGGGTTGTTAACTGGCTCATCCATTGACGGCTGATCATTTGACCAAATTGAGCTATTTATAGCAACGAATATAAACGTATACCTAAATAAAGTTAAGTAGTATTTGCTTTAGCTATTATTCGTATTAGTAGTAGCGACTATTAAACTATAGCAGTAACAATAATAACAGAAAACATAACGAAAACGCATAAAATTGTTTCCTGTAATTAATTATGTTTTAACGTATACATCATATAAATTTCCAGTAAACCGTTTTTTTCCTGACGTTTTATATGAATTAAAACAAGTCATCAACGAGAAGGATGTGAAGCACCGATGACACGCACCTCAGATGATGATGATGATTTTGTCATGAACGGATCTAATAAGACATTAACTAATTCATGGTGTTGGGGCGATCGTCATCATAATTCTATGTCATGTGTTTGTAGTACTATAGAAATAACGGAATATTTAAAATGCGGAATTGGCTAGTGGTCGGACGTGGAGTTCGCTGCGGCGCTGCCAGTTGGCCGCCGACCGTTCGGGTGGACGACGCGCGGGCGCGAGTGCCGAGACGTGCCACTAAACCGCAGTCATGCCGCCGACCACCATGATCGTGCCCTGTGCGTCCATAATATTTGTAAACTTCCATTTATTTATTTATAAAACATAAAATACTTAGTATCTCGATCGTGACGTTACGTAAAACCCTTCCCGGCCAGTTATAATACGAAATATTCTCAACACCCACGGTTCTCTACCACATCGGAATCTATCAAGTGACGTGAAATATTTACAAGACGGCTTAGAGTCTCGGGACACTTGTCTGTGGCTGTGCGCGGTGGGATTACGGGGGATGTTCAGTGCGTTTGTTGACCACGCGGCGTGTTTTTGTTTTCATTTTGGCATTGGATGTTGATCCCGAATTGGATCGCCGTTGGCCATGTTGCGCGCTACGAAATGTCAACATTGACATCTGTTCCTTGCAAATGGTTTGCTATAGTTGTAAATTTAACAATAATGTACCTACTTAGTATGTTAACACTGTCTTCGTTGCTGCTGATTTTTTTGTGATCATAATTTTTATAGTCAATTCAATGCCACGACCGAAACAAGTGTTGGATTTTTGTTTTTTTTTATGTTCCGATGATCGCCTAATACGGTGTACGACGATTGGCCAAACAATCAGTCGGCGAGTAGGTGTATGAAGTAGTTGTAAGGAGTTGCTGACGTATTCACAACCCAAATGTTAGGTTCTTATCCATCATTATCGTATGGATAGTTGGAGTTTAATGTACTGTTCAAATTTACTTTTTAAATAGGTGATAGCATCATGTTAGTCATCTTCATTAATAGCGGCACCATTAGTACGTCTTCCGGACAGAGATGGATTAAAGACTATTTGCATACACCTAGTTAGCTCCCCGTCCATTTTTCTAAACCTCCCCAACGGATTGTCTTGGCACACTCCACCATTTATTCTCATCTACACGAACAGCACACAGTGAGTCAATGAATGAAAGTTTGCGATTTTTACTACTTCTGTCCGTAAATAATGTGTAGGTAAGATGAGTAGGTAAGATAGGTTTGCACTTGGTGACCTGAGGCTGGCGAGTCGCCTTGCATAAATATTCAAAGGTGGTTTTAATGTAAATATCAATTGTTGACGGCTTATTAACGAGTTCTGGGGCCCGCTCTGAGTCCGCTATATTTCTCGTACGCCTCCATAGAGCTGCGGAGTGCTCACGCGCTATTGCGTGTCCGGCCGCACTCACTACAATTGTTAACAATTAACTGTACTTCTTTTGCGTGCCAGCAATCCCATCTGAGAAATAGGGTTAACTGCTCATACATATTTACGAGACACGAGACATATTCGCGTGATAACGACAATGACTGTATTAAAATCTGTATCGCTGACTGTCTCCGTGTTATCTGTGCAACGGGTGTACACTGTGGCATTATTCATAGTATTGACGTAGACGGTACGTTAGACGCGGTGGTTGTTGATGGAATTAAAAGCGTGGGTTTTGTTCTTGAGCACACGTGATATTCTGCCTCTATCTCTGTATATAGGTAGTGCGAGATGAGATGCTGTTGCCTAGTTTTCACACCTACACCGGAATTTATAGTCGTTATATCGCCAAATATGTTTACGCGTTTTAATCACGGCTATGCTAGTGAACCACGACAACGCAGGTGTAGAGATTGAGCAGGACTCCGCCTGTCTGCCTGTGTTCGCGTAGGCATATAGCGTTTACGTTAGCTAATACTTCAGCTATCGCATTTATTTCGATAGCGAAGGTTCACCTTTAACTTGGTCGTGTATAAATAAAATTCATTGATGATGTCACACTGACGATGTCGTTGACCTCGTTCACCCGCGAAAGTTATTGGGCTCCTGGAGGACGTCACCTTTTTAAATATTATACCTCACGTATTGTATTATGTATGTGTATTATAATACGAAAATATAAAGTATGCAATGTGCGCAAAACAACGCTTTCGAACAGTGTATGACACTAACATTTTCCGCTTAAAAATCGCCTTGGAAAGGGACCAATTCATGAAGTAATTAAAGAGTGCTTAAACGTAGAGTGACAAGCAAAAAATAACGTCCTTGAGGACATTCATATTAAAGATTCAGAGTATTGTACTCATTGGTTCGCTCAGCCTCTTCCCGTTTTTATATAGCGTTATGAAATCTATGAGTTTACTGGCCCGTTGGTTCAATGATTGGTGAACCTGACTTTTATACTGGTGATCGGCAGTCGACATGGCCTTGTGTGTAGGTGTTAAAAAAACCGCAGAGTCGTTATTATTGTAATAACTTGTATATCTATTATGTCATGTAAAGTAGATTCGAATACTTAACTATTTCGTGTATTTACTGTATATTTCGTCCATGTGATACTATGTACTGTGGTGTTTTAGGAGCATACCGGGCATAACTCAATTCATTACGCACTTTTCTTGAAACTATTATTGTAGAATAGATGATTCAATATAATATGCTTGGCTTTATACATCATTTATATGAGTCGGCATGGTCCTTTATATATGTGTATTTAGATATAATTTAAAGAAAATACCTATGACAAGTTCTTTTTGTTTGACAAATTTTGTTCTTTTTGTTTGAATGACAGCAGGCGTTGTGTACTTGTTACCTCTTAATTCAAAATATTAAACGGGAATAAATAAGTTGTTTTATAAATATGTTGTACAATGTTTTTTTGTTCTAAACGTGACTTTAGTCGTTTAAAATTAAAGGTTAAATATACAGTTAGAAAAATGTTTTATTGCGGAGGATCGGTTGTGAAATTTCATGACCTTTTTTTTAATGATTAGGTTGGTGTTCGGCCGGATTGATAAATGTATTGAAATGTCTAAATGATAATTATCCCGATCTATGTGATAATAATATGAATGTGTCACGCAGGCAGCGAGGCGTCGCCGCCGCCATGCGAGGTGTTCCTCGGCGGCTCGTGCAACCCCACCACCTGGAGATCGGACATCGCCATACCTATGCTGAAGAAGATGGGCATCACGTACTTTAATCCTGTAAGTCGACTGGCCTCATTGTTTTTCATTTATTTTGTTCCTAATTATTATTCGAGCTCAGTAGCGTGCTATTAGAGATGCCTATGTCATGACTATAACGATGATTCCTTATTATTGTTATATCATCACGCCAGATAGGTTATGGGGTAGGTAGAGTGCTCAATATCTATATCCTTATATACTTGATATGTTTCTTCTATATTCATTTCTTATAAACACGACGGCTTTAGAAATTTCTGTCTCCGATAAAGATGAAAGTAACCTAATAAAACCTAACGTCTAGCCTTAGCCGTTTTTCCGAAGAGATATGCAGAGGGGTGTAGTAAACTCGCACGTAGCACCAGTTTTGTTAAACATCCCCTCGGGAATAGGCGGTGAGCCTATTGCCGACCACCAGCTTCAAATCCAGAATCTCAGCTGCTACTAGGAAATTCAAATTAAAAAACCAAATAGTATATGTATAGTAGTAAATATTGATTAGTCTTCTTTTCCATTTTAGTACACCCCTACCCATACTACTAATAATTTACGTCTCTTCTACCTAAAGGTTGCCTGGAAGAGATCGCTCTGATAGCGCTAAGGTCGCCTTTTGTATGCCTAGATTTTAGTAACATTTGTGTTTCATATATGTTATTGTGTTTACTGGTGTACAAATAAAGAGTATAAAGAAATAAATAAATAAATAGTATCCGACCCGCGAATGGAAACCAGATCTCTCAATGACAATAATAATAAAATTATTATTATTACTCGTAATTATAGGTAGCGTACAACATTTGTGCGACCGACCGAAATAATCGAAAGTCGTCTTATTCACTAATGACTAACGAGCGACTCGTGAATGTGGGACAAACGTAATCACGTCCTTTTGTATTTCTGGCGGGTAACGGTTAAGCAAATATATTTTGGAAAGAACATATCGACATATCGCTAGCTATTTAAACAAAACGTAACTTCCCGTCTGTAATCCCCGAAGAGGTAGGCAGAGGAATGCAGAACACTACCGCGTTTCACCGATTACGTTTGCGTTCCAATATGGAATAGGTAGTGAACCTATTGCCATGCATCGGGCACGTATCCAGACTTCAAACCACTACTAGAAAATCTAAATTAGAAATTTTGTAGCGTTCGACCCGGGAATTGAACCCGGGACCTCCCGATCAGCACTCGCACTTGCAACCAACACGACCGACGAGGCAATTTAAACAATACGTTAAAATTATATTTTACTATTATGGAATACGTCCAGTCGAAAATGTTCGCAAGACATCTCACTTAAATGATCATCAGCAAAATTAGCCCATTGTTGTGTTTAATAAAACGCGAGGTTGGCTTCCGGCCAAGAACTGATTTACTTGTGCCATGATTCGATTGGACGAGAGTTACCGGCGATGATTTGTATCGACGGTGTCGACGTATCGGTACGTCGCGAATGGAATTGTTTGCGTTCCCTCGACGAGAAAATTTGTCTCGTTGAACGAATGAATCCGCGTACCGCAAACACATGATAGCAATGGATCTAAATCACAGCCTCATTAAAGTAATTAGAGGACTATTGTAAGCATTTAACCCGATGTGGAGCAATAATGGCGGCCGCCCCATGATATCATCAACCCTGTTTACTCGTACAGTAACTATTGTTTTGTTAGGAAATAAGGTTTTGTTTAGTTTTTAATTTTACAACTTATACAATGATCCATGTCTGCCAACCAGTTTTCGGCTAGCGTAAAGACTAGGGCCTGCACCTTTCTTATTCTCCGAGAACAACTAACAATAGAACTTTAAAAGATTTCATGTTGAAAATGATGGTATAATGATCTGTGTAATTAATTGTTCGAATTAATATACAAAAAAGAAATAATCATTGATATCTAAATTTTTCCTCACGTTTTAGTGAACAATAAAAAATAGCAACGATTGAGTGACAAGCGATAGAAGAATAAATATCTAGGTACCTACTAATTTATTGTTACGTGATCGTATTACGGTTCTGCCACACTGCAGTTTGTAAAACCTTTTAAAACGTTATTAAACATTATTGCATTGTGTCATTTTGTTACAATTTGTAACAATGTTATCAAATGTTTTTCTTAAGAAAAATTAAAGTTTTTATTAGTAAACATTCAGTGGTCGGTAAATGTTTTAGTGCTATTTAATGTTTTGAAACATTTTATGACGGTAGTGTGGCAGCGCCATTAGTCCGCCTGACCACCGAGCGATCTGTGATAGAACATGTTTGGTTCCACGCATTGGACGTGATCGTGAATAAATTTTTTTTCATGATCAGATAAAACACGTCTGTGTGCGATGTAAATGTTAAATTGTTTGAATTGGCACTGCCAGGCTTATAGTTATTAAATGCGATTGATCTTCTTTACAATTCGATCGATTCGACAGATTAAAAATGTTCGAGATATAATACTTCGGGTGCTTCTATCAGTAAGTATGTACATATATGAAGTGTAATGAGTGCTGATGAAGCATGTCGTCGGCAAAGTTAGAGATATGTATTTGGCACTCAGTGCTCTCTGCCTACCCCGTAAGAAACCTGCCGTGAAGACATAGTACTACGAATACTATGAATAATATAAATGGATTTAGTGTTGAAATGGCGTCATACATATGTACATGTATGTCTGATCTATTTATAACTAGTGCGTTAGTCGAGGATTATGGTTTTAATATTGTCTGCATTTTTACGATATGGCATACCTATTTTATTTATTGTCGCTTATCACGAGTCGAAGAATTATTTAGTTTTTATGGATGGACACGCGTGGATATATTGTTGGACACATCATTAAAATGTTGAGCTATCGTCAATCGATAAGCTGGCCTACTGATCCTCTGGTTGGTGATCCTGATTTTGGTAGACGTGGGTTTGATTCCCATCCGAGACACATTTGTATGATGATTACAATTGTTTGTACCGTGTATGGGCATAAAAAATGTTTATATGAATTTGTGTATGCATGTTCATCCACGGTTTTATGTTTATCCATGTATGGTTACCAAATTTCGTCGTCGTCGTCATCAGTCCACTGCTGGACAAAGACCCCCCCCCAATGAGCGCCATTGCGCCCTGTCCTCGGCTTGTCACATCCAGCATCCTTTCATCCAGCAGGCTTTCGCAGGTTTTACAAATCTTTCAGCCTTTTACGAAATCTCAGGATTTATTTAGTTTGGGATCAGACGGCCGTGTGTAGAGATTTTGGAAGAAAATTGTATTCATTATTACATATTATAAAATATATCAAATATCTTTAAAGACAATAAAGAAAAATTTACCATTTAAGTATTCGTAATAAATGTTTTTGTTATTTTTTTCAAAGTGTCCTAGTTCAATACCTTCAATATTGTCGCCGTGTGTCAACATTAGCTCATTATATCATTGTTTTAATGTGTCGTGTGTAGCAAGTGGACGACTGGTCTACGGAGTTGATAGAAGTGGAGCACCGGGCGAAGGCCGAAGCGCGCGCACTGCTATTCGTGCTGGACAGCGAGACACGCGCGGTGGCGGCCAGCGTGGAGGCCGCGCACCTGGCCGCCGCGCCGCGCGATCTGCTGCTAGTACTCCGCCCCTACAAGCGCCACCAGACCATCGGACAGGAAACAATCTCGGACCAGTTAGTATACTAGAATATGTATTTTGATATGAAAATAGCCATAACGTAACTTTACGCCTGTAATCCCTGAAGAGGAAGGCAGAAGAATGCAGAACACTCCCACGTTTCACCAGTTACGTTTACGTTCTACTATGGAATAGGTAGTGAGCCTATTGCCATGCATCGGGCACATATCCAGACTCCGAACTACTACTAGAAAATCTAAATTAGAAATATTGTAGCGTTCGACCCGGAAATCGAACCCGGGGCCTCCCGATCGGCAGTCGCACACCACACGACGCAACCAACACGACCAACGCGGCGCTCAATAATAAATAGTCATTTTATAATATTTTTCAGTCTGATATGCATTGATTTTTTTTTACTAAAGCTAAAGTAAGTTTTCATATTTAATTTTTCAAAACTCGAATGACATTTACAGATATACATGAGTAATTTTAATGATTTCGATTAATGACTTCAAACAAATGTAACTATCTGAGGACTATTTTATAGTCGATCAAAATTATATTATTTTAT
This sequence comes from Microceris scylla, assembly GCA_018245595.1. NCBI lineage: Eukaryota > Metazoa > Arthropoda > Insecta > Lepidoptera > Hesperiidae > Microceris > Microceris scylla. The sequence continues at coordinate 2,499 of DWDT01003328.1, read as the reverse complement.
ATCGTAACAAGAGGTCTTGGAGTCAGCGCACACGATCTTGATTGACAACTCGATTGTTTAAAACATCCCATGTGGAATGAAAAAAAAAATGCTGACTAGTATTTTTCAAATATAAATAAAACATCTCGAACAATTATGTCCGTGAATCATCGGAGATCAGATGTCTATTATGTTTTTTGTGCAAGTCATATTAAGTGTCTTGACCTTAACCAGTTCGGCATCGGGATTCAATCAATGCGAGGTCAAAGGTTACAATAAATTATTATGTGAACGTTAAAGTTGTGTTTAATTTGTGCCGAAATTAAATACACTAATGCCAAGTCGTGCGCTTTTTGCATTCTGTATGATAATCGCTTCTATTGATCTAGCGGTAGTTTGGAAATTAAAAAAACACTTATCGCGCGATAGATTTAAAAGATGTGCGTGCCGTCTAATCAAATCCAACGGTTCCATAAAACGTGTATTTATATTTGAACCTCGTAGTCACTCATCTGCTTCGCTGGGCGTATTTTGAAATGTTATGATATTCTTTAAAATATGTTTTCATAACTCCTTAATCTTCGTGACTTTAGATATATGTGCCCAAATTTAAAGTTTTACAGTTAATGACTTATAATTATATACCTATATACTTTTAGCGTCAAATTATAACAAACGTACATACAATTTCTCATATTTGTAATAGTAATTATAATTGGGTATTATCTATAGGGAACACCAAAGTGATCTGTAGGTACGAGTACATTCGATCGCTTCGTGTCGTTACAGGGAATACATAGAGCTGTCGCGCGCGCGCGCCACGCTGCAGGAGGCGGTGGAGCGGCGCGGGCTGCCCGCCTTCACGGACATCCCGGCGGCGCTGCGGTGCGCGCGCGCCGTGCTGCGCGGCGCGCGCACGCAGCCGCGCCACTCGCTCGGCCACACCATCCTGCGGCTGAAGCGCGCCTTCGACGCGGCGGGCGGCCGCGCCGCGCGCCTGCCCCGCGCGCGCGCCCTCCGCGCGCTCGCCGACGCCACGCGCGCGCCCGACCACCTGGCGGACAACTCTCTACCGCACACCGACTGGATCGACTTTGAGACTTTCTGCGCCGCCGTCGCCGAACTCGCCGCTGATTCAGGTACTATACTTTTTGCCTGTTCGTGAAGTACCGATGTCCACCATGGGAACGAAGCGGGTTGCTGAAGATGATGATGATGATTTTGAATTTATTTACTTTGGATATTTTGTTACGTTATGAATGTAGTCGTATTACCATCCCAGGTACGGAAAGATTTTATAAAACATTGTTTATTGTTCAATCTTAAGTAAAATTTACATATACATATAACAACATTACCTACAATTAAACTTTCCTTTCGTTCGTGTAACACTATCAAATGTCGAAGGTAACAGATGCAGTTACACGAAGCATAAAATACACTTTTAAGCTAATTAAAGTTACATTACATATGTAATTAACATGTAAAAGTTAATCCCCACCGGCTATGAATTATATCTTACACAAAATCAGATTGTAGTGATGAAAGTAACTATGCAATTTGCACGTATTTGATGTTGTAATTATGCAATTCGTGTGCAACGTGCAATGTTTAAAAAAATATTCGCAATTCGTGTTGCCACTAGTTAATTACAAAACAAAATAATAAATTAAAATCGGTAACAATCTTAATGATAGGTTAAATTGAAGATTTTTTTCTCTGTTACTGTAATTGTGTTTGTTCAGTATGTCACAATATTTACATAGAAATGAACAAATATTTTCAAACTCGTATATGAATTAATATAGAAGTGTCTTAGTGCTTCGTAGAGGTATTCTATAGTAGTAGTCATATTTAGTGTTCCGACAAGTAGGTAATGAGACAAATTATAACTGTTTTTGTTACGCACTTTAGTACCAAATAAGGTTAGTTAGCATGAAATTAAGTTTGTGGGAATGATCGATACATTTAATTACAAATATATTTACTTTTAATAAAACATACAAATACACCTTTTTTAATAGATTCAAAAACTGTCTTTGTTTCTTCTGGTCTCATTGCACAAATGTTCCATTCATTGGTAATTGTCGTCTTACCAACCGTCATTCTATACAATACTGCAAAAACAGACGACTGTTTCACATTTTTGTTCGAAAATTTTATTAATTTGTGTCCTACGTGTGCTATAACACAATTTTCCGCAAAATATGGGTTTCCGAACCTTTTTGTAGTCATGAATCATCCTACCCATACTTTAAGTGGATTAGGCGCAATATACAGGTTTTCACGCCTGATATGGAACCCCTTATAGTGGGGGAGCCCACGATGCTAAATCAGGATTTACTCGAGCCTTGTAGAGAGACCTATTGAGTTGCGAAGCTTAGATAATAAAAAGAAAAAAATGTCATATGATATATACTTTTTCATTGGTGGGGGGAACGGCTATAGATTTTCAAAAATGTAAAAAAAACTGTTGCATGGACATACTCGAGCGCGTCAGATATTGATATCATGGATGTC
>DWDT01003327.1:0-12449 GCA_018245595.1 Microceris scylla | reverse complement strand
GTATAGCAAAAATATTATTCATTATTCATATAAAATATAAATATATTAACATAACGTTTAGCGAAAGCCTTTTTAATGTCAGTCGCTGAAAAAAAAAATGTGCATAAAATCAAAGTGCGGCACGCTAGATGCAACTCCGCAGATCGATAGCTCCAGTGTCCTATTACCAGGCGTGGACGCGGCAAAGGACGACCGCCGGCCGTTAGAAAGGCGACACCTCGTTTTCCGCGAAATGACGTAAGTTTTTCCCGCTTCTAGCTTATATGACACTGTTCCGTTACCTTCTGGGCCTCTGATACTCACGGTACGACGTTTGGTTTACTTTGTATAGCACCCGGCTATGACACCACGCTTTTAAACATACACATAAGAACATAACATCACGGCTATGTTTCCCCGAACGGGTAGACATACATAGGAGTGTAGTGTAATCCCACGATTAATCCGATATGTTATACGCCCGATGATAAAATAGAAGAATTCTATTGCCATACAAACTGAGATATTAACTATTAATATTGATTATAAATATGTTATATTTTGATACCCATAATTCGTGGGACGTATAATATACCAAATGAATTGTTGAAGTATTTTAGTTTTCTGTGTACCCCTTAGCGAAATTACGGGCGTGATGTTATGTTACTTCCGTTATATGTATGTACGTTAGAGTTGCGCGCGCGCTGACGATGAGTGCTGGTCGACGAAGCGTCCCACAATCGAACTAACACAGTGCAAGTGTACTTGACGCACTCTAGTGCATCTATTCATACTGTTATATACATTAGAATAATAATAAGATAATATTTTATATCAATTAATTGAGTAATGTTACAGATGATTAAAATAATAGTGATAATTAATTGTTAATAAAGCTCCTCGCTACCCCGTAACTTATGTATACCACTTATGTGAATTAAAATGTGAATTATTCGTTCGGTTGTTAATGACATAACGCGTTCTTAACATAATCGTGCATTTATTGCGTTTTATTAATAAATTACTTTGTTTTGAAGAAATATTTAAATGTCGCTTGCATCTAATATCTAAATGTCGCTTGCATCCAATCTTGAGATTTCAGCTCATATATAAAATACTCCTTTAAAGACAATCTTATATTATGTGAAATAAATATTATGATAATGCGTATAGACCACAATATGTAGGGTCCATACGCATTGTCATTGTAATTTAGTTTGATTATAATTCATGGCAAAAGCATAAAATCTGTGTCTCATATAGACAATTAATATTCATAAACATGAAGAAAAAGAATGGTTTAAAAGTTTAATTTACACGGTAAATGAACTTAGTAGTTCCATCGGTGACACAAAATTATAAATAAATATCTTTAGACACTGCCATCTGATCACAATGGAAACAGGGCCTGTGTTATGGTAACCATACGGCTGACAAACCACATATACACATTAATATAAGCTTTTGCGGATACTTTTTACACTCAGACACAGAACTAATAATAATGTTCGTCTCCAAAACATACATACACTCATATCTTCACGCCAAGTCATCTTCAAGGTAGGAAGACAGCTCGGCATACCAAATATCTTTATCCTTGCAGACCTCATTTCATAAATTTTTGTCCTAATTGGGAATTGAACCCTTTAAAAGTCAAAATAATAAAATGTAGATTATACTACTTACCTTTTGATTTGGTTAGCGCTTTTGATACACATAGAGTATTCGATACGCTTAACCCATTTTGCCATAGAATCTTTAATACCTGCTGTTGAGAACAAATAAACAGTTCTTTATGATTAAAACACCTTCAGATATTAAAGCTTTTATCCTGTTATATTAGTAACGCATGAAGTTTGAAGATGAAACTGAGATAATCCATGTAGAGCGGATTATCTCTACGAAGACAAAAGTGTATAAAATGTTATCTTTCTCGCATAATGTCAACATTGAATCCTTCATACTTTATATAACAATCGAATCATTAAATACCAATGAACTTATATTGTTAGTCTATCTGTAACTCTACCAACAAATTGTATGGATGGAGTATTGGATAGATAGAGTCAATTACGTAGATACAATAGAAATCAAAATAATAATATTCTTACGTGTTACAATGAAATCCGTAATGATTTTAAAAACAGTAGATATATGGGAGACATCATAAAGGTATTGAGATTTTTATTTATTTTAATAAAGACTGCATTGGAAACTCAGTGTTACTGGATAACCCGCTCATTCAGAAAAACAATTTTAATACCACGAAATTGGCAACAGACTCACCCGCAATTCATGGCAGGACTTAAACATACTCTGTGAGACACGGGAGTGTACTACACTCATCGGAGAGATACAGGTATGATGTTAGATACACTAAGGAAACTAGCATAACACTATGGAAACTACCATAACAGAATTTCAGGTGTAGAATCTGTAATATGTAGGTATATAGTTTTATAAATACATATATGTATGGTAGTTAAGTACCAGTGGAAGAAGTAAGAAGCAATAATTCATTTCAACTTATCCTGTGAAACGTTAGACTAGTATGGATCACCCGGATCCGGCGTTGGCGCCGACCTCAATAGCACTCTAAGCTATTCCACTCACATCTCCACTCCGTTCCGATAGACTGACAGTCTGAGATTTATAGCAACGAGCACAGCCGAAGCTCTGGTCCAGCATAATTCTTGCGACGGCTTATCTTGATCTCGTTTGATAAGCTGTTGAATAATCTTTTCATTGCGCGTTTCGTTGAGTTTCTGTTTGAGTATTTGCCATCTTAATACTAAATTAATCTGATAGTGTAAAGTATCGTTTGCGAATTATTTTTCTATGAATATTCATAAAACTTACTATGTCAATTGTTAGTATATTTTAGATTGGTTTGAAATAATGAGGATACTTCAATTCCAGTCAATTCCAGTTCCAGCAGTTTTTTGAATACATATTGGTGCTGATACATGGAATTTTTCGTCATTTTTATCAATAGGAATGTTTTATTACTACCATCGATGCGCTAGTACATCCTCACAGTTTGTTTACATGAAAAAATGTTCAAGAGACTTACACTTTCGTTGTAATCTCGCGATTGTGTAACGCGTGGAATGTCAGAAACAAATAAGTACACTAATGCATTTAACTGATAACCACATAAATGAATGTTTGTGTCTGAACGCCGACTGAACACCGTATCTATTGTATTAATCTCGACGGATAAGTGTTTCAGTTTAGGAACAATCCGACATGACAATATCTCAGAAATCAGAATTCAATTAAAATGTTACACTTTCCTTATCTGTAGAAAATTAACATGAATGAAAAGTTAAATTTGTGTATTATGAGAGTTATGAATGTAGAAACGGGTCCGGTCTGTAAGGATAGAGATTTCCATTGGATGTTCTCCACCAAATTTGTAATGGATTTATTGTGATAATATAAAAATAATAGTAGATAACATACATGTCTAGCATGGTAATGTTCACAGAAAAAATATATAGACTTATAAAAGTTTTGATATAAAATGAACTACATTTTATTCACATACCTGACGTCATTCAATATTCTCTACGGTACTTGGAAAGAAGCGTACGTAGACGTGAAACATTGAAAATTTGTGCCGAAAAATTACCCGGAATGATAGAAAATTGGTCATATAAACTTCTTTTTATTTTGTCACATTTGTATCGCGGTAACATGTTGACAATGTTGCGTCACAAACAATATTAGAGGGTTGAAGGAGGACTTAGACACAACGCAGCGCCGCGCCGCAGCGCGAGGGCCGCGTCGCGCGCGGGCGGCGTGCGTCGGCGGCGCGGCGCTGCGCGGGCGACGCCGCGCGTATTTTTAACCCGTGGGGCCGCCGCGCTCAAGCTCACCTTTCGATCTATTCCTAGCCGACATATTTTTAAACTTTTGTCTAGATTACTTTCCTTCCGTCTGCTTATTAGTGGATGACTGAGTCGCGTCGCAGGGGGCGCTTGACTTAAAATATATCACGCCGATATTTCCGGTGCGGCGGCGGCAGGGGCGCCGGCCTCACGTGCTATCAACGTGTTTACTCCCTATTTGGACTTTAAACAGTTTTTGTTAATTATAGATGGCGAGAAAGTCAATTTAAATTATGAAATTTAACAATTTCTTTAACCTTTATATGTTTGTTTAATATAAATATGTATGTTTAATGATTGTGGATGTTTTGAAATTTGCATCAAGTCAATTTATTGTAAGAGTAGGTACATTTATTTTAAGAAGGCATATTTAACGTAAGAGTTTCGTCCAAAACTCAAAAAATAAAAAATAGAATTGTGCTATAGTTAATCAATCGGACAACTAATACAATTGGAACTCCAATACCATTTAATGCATTTTTCCAATTCGGATCATTTAGTTTCAAAATAAATCCACAAACACGTACCTATGCGACATATACATAAAAAAGTTAAAACGATTTTAAAGTGTCAACACTTTACTGATTATTTTTAACAGGATTTTTTAAATCAGGAAGTTGCTAAGACATTTCCTGTGATCATTCTCTTTGCGGGGAACACTCGTCACCTGGTGTGCCAACACTATCGAATGACGACAATATGTTGCTATATAGCTCGCATCTGGCAACCCAAAAGTCAAATAGGTGTTCCATTGGAGAGCTGGAAATATATTCATATTATTCAGTCACTTGTTTACGTTCAATTCGCTCACAGGATTTTGTAAAAAACATGTCTTTTGCACGAACTGTCTTTTATTTGTGCTTTTTATATATAGCATGCTCATTATTTGGTGTGACAAACTAACAGTTTGAGGACTATTATTTGTATATAGGCTCATAGAATCACTAATCACTATTTATTTATCTAGGCCTAGCGTCCAATCTATATTTCGCTTGTTGAAGATACGTCTTAAGGTGCAGAAAAAAATCTATACATTTAATTTGAAGAGTCTTAGGTATATGTGTCTAGAAACACAGACACCGATACATTGTTCGTCTCTTAGACTTCCCTGTATGAAACAAGGAACAAAACCATTTACTCACAAATGGATCACCATCTTACCTCACTGGAATGTCAAAGAGTCCTCCCCGTAACGATCTCCTTGACACATAGATACAAGGATGAACATTTGGTGACGATGATTTACGACAACGTTTTTGCTGTGTCGAATTCGAATTCAAGTTACTTTGCGAATGGAAAGTATCTTTTCACTTAACACCAAATGTTACATTTGCTAAAACCAGTTATTATTATTGTCATATCGTTACGCCCGCTCTCCTACCGGGTAGACAGTTAGCGGAACATCTCTATCTGTACAGATCTGACGTGTTTTTTCTACTTTCATCACTATCGTTTAAATGATGTTTATAAAGCGCGCGAAATGCTTTTCAAATCTGCGAAGGTGTGTTTTTTTAAGTTATTACACGGACATGCAAGATATTATAGACATTTTCTGGACGCTTTCTTTTCATTACAGCCCTTACTCATTATATTGACAACACCATCAACCGTTCTACCGTTCTACTGTAGGACACGGATCTCCTGTCAGAATGAGAAAGTTAGTCTTAGTCCACCACGCTAACCAAACGCGGGTGGGCATTTATAATCTTATATCTTTATTTTGTATAGTTTCGGTTCAAATACATCGCGCAACATCTATTGTGGTCGGCAGTATATACGTAAATTGAAACCGTTGAGACACAGCTGAAAAAAACCAAAGTTATCACAGCGCGGTTGCAAAAAAAGCTTTAAATAAATGTAAGCTAGCAGTAAATTATTGTATTGGGCTTTGTCCACAACGAGAGCGGAACTAATCAGACATTTTCTCGCAACATCGCGATGTCAACATCGTTATCTGTCCGTTGTCCAAAACTTTCACATTACATCCTCGTAATCATAACGCCGACCATTCCATCATGGCCCAGACGGTTGTATTGTATAAGTCGACACATCACTTACGATGTCCTAAAATAGCCGAAACAGGATATAATTTTGAGATTAGTTGCAGTCCAGATGCATAATATCATAACTTTAAATAAGCCGTTTATTTTTAGAAGCCGTATTGTGCCGAGGGCGAGGGTGCGTCGTGGTACGACTTAAAGTTACTCGAGGATGGAGTAGTCGCCCTGTCATCAGACTTCCGAACTACGTTGACTATAAGTAATATCCTGTGCTCTGTCTCGTTTCGAGAGAAAACTTTATTGACGCCAAATGTAGAGACCTCTGCTTTAAGTGTATTGTACAAAAAATATCCCTACGTTTTTTAAAACCTAGAAAAATTAGCATTTTTTTTAATCAATTGTGTTCAACAATACATTTAGTGTTCAAAATTTTCTACAATGTTTTCTTTAATTCTGAACTCTCTGGAAATAATAATTAAAGATTGTTTCAATTTCAAAACACTTTTATTAACTACCGTCACAAATAAAATATTTTTGAAGTGTCACATTTTGTTATAAAATATAAACTTTTTAAATTTAATTATGCATTATATCCGCTATTTGTTAAATAAAACTTTTATATGGGTGTTATATAAAAATGTAAGAAAATGAATAATAGAAACAAACGTGTAATTAATCAAATCAAATTTTATTATTTCATTTTATTATATTATTGAGTTTTTAGAAAGTTAAATAGATTATAATAAAATATTAAGGAGACATAAGATAATGCGATTAGAAGACAACTTATATTTAAGGTTTATATAAATATATATTTGCGAGTAATTTAATTAATTGATTCATAATATGTGGTTCAAAAGCCACATTATAACGACCGTTTTTGGTGGTCGTCGTGTGTACATTTCTCAGGATGTTTAATTACTCATGTTTTTATTTTTGTTTTATCGTGCGATGCATATTATTGACAATTTGACTATTCTTAAGCAAATAAAAAAGATTTAATAATGATTTTCAGGAGTTTCACTTACTTAGAGTTGTATTAAAAGTTCATGAAAAGATACTATAATTTATATGAATCTATATTCCACAGGAATTGTTAAAAATGGCAACTCTACATATTTACTATTCTATAGTACTCTACTTCTGGTGTATTCGAATCTAATCTGACGCCTTTAGCTATTTTCTATCATCTATTCAGAAGGCAGTGTTTGAATGAGATCCTCCAATATTTTTTGTCTCCTTCCTATACAGTTCTATACGTATCAAATAGTAGTTGGGTCGCTTGTCGCCAATAGTAACCTAGGAAGTACTATGGACTATTCTGCAAGGCTAATTTCTACGCATATTCTATTTACTAGAACACAAAAATTATCTTTATTGTGTATATTTTAAATACAACTCTAGATGCGGTTGACCGTCAATTACTATAAATTTTTCTCATATCATGAGTAACGTAACAAATTTTCAGAAATATGCTTTTTAAACAAACACCTACAATTTAAACAATACCGACCCATCATAACTAATCTGCAGCTCTCAAATTCCTGCCTCTGCTTAAATTAAAGCATACTTTTGCACATGCGTGCATAAAGATAAAAAAAATTAAGTGCGGGCGCTTTCTCGGAATCCATATCAGAAGCATCATAAAAGCGATGAATTTTAGGTGAAGAAGGTCCGGGTGGTGGAGATAGAATGCGGCGAGATCGTTCGACTGGTTTCTAACTCAATGTCGCTTGGAATGCAGCGGCGCGCGGGGCGGGGGCGGCGGCGGGCGGCGGGGCGGTGCATCGCACGGTGTTGTCGCAAGTGGCCGGCGCACTTGTCGGCGCGTTTGACTGCCGGAGATATTCGGCACGGTAACGGGCCGCGGCCTTCCTGGAATCGGTTACCTGTTGCATTCCAGCGCCGGCCGCGCGCCGCCGCCATCACCGCGCCGCGCCCGCCGCCCGCGCCGCTGCAGCGTGCAACTCGTCACTGCGCGCTCGCGGTTCAGCTCCTCATCCCAACCAACTCGCCAATGTAATTTATTCGTGTTTTGCCTTCAATTGTGTGGGTGCGAAAATGTTGAGAGGACGACAGAGTTGGGTAGAGAAGAACAGTGGGATAGAGTTGGATACAGGCGAATAGTATAGTAGAACTAGATAGAGAAGAATTGTAGCATACAGTTTGAAAAGAACAGTTTTATTATCATATTAAAAAATATAGCCTTCTTAGTTATGTAATAATACCTCGATCTATTAGCTGCTTAAATTGGATGCATGCAATATAAATAACGAAAAGTATATACACAATGAGGAAACAAAAAATTATATGTACTCAGCAGACAGGTGGATTAATACATTTATACATTCAAGCACGCCTGCATTCGTATCTAATTATCTTTAAACTTCTGAACTGAATAAATCTAACGCACACACGTATATAGGTATGTTCATATACTTTTGCGTCAATTAAGTTGTATTTACGAAGCACAGAAATAGAAAATATATGTTACGGTATTTCCATAAATGTTCACCTTTACTCGTTACTACAAGTCTCATATTTACAGTTACATAACCACGAGCCTATCTCTTACAGTGTCGTTTATTGTTCCGTACGGTTACTTTTAGCTTTTATCTATTCTTCCTTGAAGACTATTGAACAAATACGTTATAGTAAAATACCGATAATAATAATAACGATAGAAAACAAAAAAAATTAAAAGCTTAAATATTTAACTAATCAGTGTAAATTAACGTATACATTGTAGGTGAGCGAGCGCACAATTTTCAAATGTAATAATGTGCGACTCATTAAAGATTGATAACCTCGTTGGTGGGCCGCACGCACACACGCGCACGCACACGCGCACACGCACGCACACACGGCGCGCGCACGCACACGCGCGCACCTATCAGCCGCACACCACGCCGCGCGATACGCTATTATCTACGTTCTCAATAATACAACAGTGAAGTAGTACTCAGTAGTTTAACTTTAAACATGGCGCCCCATTCTTTGCAGCCATACGTATTTATATTATTTACGTCCTACAACCTTTATTGGTGAACGGAAAATGTTCTTTATTTATATACCATTACTTCTAGAGTATTCCATGCAGTTGTATTCTTGACAATCTTGTGCTGTAATGGTAGAATGCCCCCTAATAGTTATAACCGCTGAGCAATGTATGTTTTATATCCACCCATTATAATATTAGCTTCCATACAAGCTTATTGCATGTGTGAAGGCAAGTACTTGAATCGAACACATGTAAACTTCGAATATGGGTAAGGAAGTTAAAAACGTAATTTGTCGTAAAGCGTTTTCCAGGTGGCACTATTGAATATAACAAACGGTTGTAGTACAATGATAGAGCTGTTGGACTGTACGTGAAGTAAGAGATGAAACGTTAAGGATATGTTGTGTGGAAGGCGTGTCCGGCGATGCGTAGTGAAACCCTCGTGGCCCCAAGTAGGCAGTCGGCGAGCACGCGCGCGATGCCAATTGTGAAACGATTAGGGAAAATCGTACCTACATTTCAACGCCATAATGTTTCTTATATAAACTGTTACATAACATTTTGAACATTTATATTACTCTACATGACTCTATATTTGAACACTATGTATTAAACATGTATTTATTTAAATTTTCCACAATGAAAACAGAAATGTTTCTTATGGAAAAATTTGCATCACTTTTACATTGTTCTGCCCCAAATGTATATTCACGGAGTCCAACTTTGTGGGACGTGGAGTGTAAAACCTTCATTTATATACATTATATGTAATTGAATTAGTACTGTGAGGTAGAAGCATTAGCAAAGAAAAAAAATATTTAGACAAATAGCTCTAAGAACTTATTAACGTAATATAGGTATTATAAGTCTACAACTTCAGATATCTCTAACATTATGCGGTTTTATGCCAATATTCTAAACTGTGAAGCACAACATAAAGTTACATTACACGCTAATAATGTCCAGGAAAATTTACCAAACGCAAATGAGTTCTTTATTAAGTAAACCTTACTGAAAGAGCGAATTCATTTAATTTATACCGTACTCCATTAATGCTTATTCATTATAGTTAATATTATGAAGCGATGATTTCAGAAAATCATTCTCTACTATTCCACAAACGTAGGTTAAAGATCCTAAATGTTCCACAAACTAGCAATTCTGGTATGTACATCACTAGATGGCTAAGTACCCTTCGTAACAATACATGTGACTCTGGTCGCAATAAAGAAACATACCACTTCTGTTTCCGTTCTCTCTACATTCATATTAAAATATATTATTACAGTATTGCAAAGTGAAAAGTATGATTGTATAAGAAGCGCTTTGGGTCTGTCAGCATAGAGATACTTGACGTTTGATGTTCAGTGCGCATCTTGTGGTCAACCTGGCGAAAAGGTGTTATAATATTAATTAAACTTTCGTATTGATTACCTACTTAAAATAAAACGTTATTTGCATTTGCAAACTCTACTCAAATATTTGTTTGTACGTAGATACGAAATTTATCTGAATGTTATCATGTAAATATCGGGTATCTTAATTCGCAAATGCTAAATACAATTTTTACATATTGTATGTATATAGACAGCTACACCTACTGTCCTTATCACCAATTATCTACACCTGTTTCAGATAAGTCTATACTCAATAATCTCTACAAAACTTACCTACAAAATATGCAGTTTGCATCAAGCTTAGCCAAGCTGTAGTTTTTTAGCAGATTTATAATACATCAAAGTTGATCCAATCTATCGTAACATAATCTAACTCTATCAAATTCTGATTTGTGAAAATGTTACCTCATTAATAAAACCCATGTAGAGACAACTCTACACTGCTCTATATCAATATCAAAATTGGCTATATTAAATGGATTGTTTTAAAATGCATTATAACACTGCACTTAGGTGTAATATGCATTATTTCTAGGAAAAAAACCATTTTACAATATATATAAAACAATAAGCTGAAATGCGAGGAAACAGAGTTTCCGTACACCAACCATAGACGTATCGTATTATGTGCAATGTTGCACATTTTTCCGGCCTCGTGTCATCTAGTAGTTAGTGGCGGAACGCAATAACAATATGAATTGATTAATTAAAAATGCCAATGTGTTGTACACACGTTAGCTTACTCTACATAGCTCTACACGAGTACAGAGATTGTGAACTATGTATATGAGCATAGAGACTGTAGAGTAGGTATTTAGAGTAAATCTTTCTTTCTTAGTAAAGGACAAAGCGTGTATGTAAGGCTAATGATATTTGGGACTTCGAACTCTCTGTGTAACTGGGCTGATGATGTAATATTAATAATAAAACATAACGTTATTAGTATGCCATAAAAATACCTAAATTTTACAAGCAAGCTTCACAGACGATCCATTTCGCACAGTAGCGTCATGTGTATTGAACCAATAAGTCCGGGTTCATTTCCCGATCGGGCAGCTATCTGGATTGTAAGTTAAGTTATCCATTAGAGGATGATTTTTAATATCTATTTGCGTGTGTGTGTCTATTGCAACGCACGAGGGATTCTGTTGCGTTATGTGTGAGCATTATTATTAGAATGTTAAGTTTAAATGGGCTTTTATCAATTTATATGTATGTATATTTGTGTTTGTGTATTTATGATTGTATTTTAGAGACTAAACACACACACACACATTTATGATTGTATTATAGAGACTAAATACACACACACAACATATATACACTATATATACAGGTCTGATACATTAAGTAGAGTTCTGTGTATGAAACCAGCGTATTTGCATGGGGAGAGATGCATATAGAACCTGCACGCTAAATTTGTAAGAATAGAGATAGCTTTTGGTGTTCTCTACCTATTCAGTAAGGAATTTAGCGTGACAATATAATAATACATGCGGTCTAAGCATAACATGCTTACGTAATGAGAACTTTTTATAACGACATGTTTATGAGTAAAATATAGGTGAATTAGATGTTTTATACGAATTTTTGCTATTATTTTCATGACAAAAAACTTTTAATAAAGGTACGTAACAAAATAAAATCTAATGAAGTGTGAATTTAAGTGAGGTAGAGTTTAAAAAAAAAATTTTTTTTTGCATTTTGGACACATTTAAAATGTAAACTAAATTCTTAGTCACATTTGTGCAATATTTTAAGAATTGGAATCAATTACTTTAATTTTAAGAATTGGAACCAACATCCACGCCTTTGCCGTTCCCCTATTCGATACGGATTTCCTCTTAGAATGAGAAGGTAGAGTTTGTTTCTTATAATTTTGGCGCATGTAGAGCGTTACGCTTAACACGCTCAACTCTTAAATACTACATCAAACACAATATGAAAAAGAAATAGAACACCTTCTTTGGACATACAAAATTATTGAACAAGCTTATAGATCTCTTTAACTCTACCTTATATAGAAATCTAATCATGATGTTATCCTTAGTATAATTTTTATAAAAGAAAAATAATTAAAAACACATATGGACGAGTATGTTATTTTGAAAAATATCCTATTTTAAATATTCTGTTCTCAAAATAAATACGCTATTTTCATAGTAGCGGCATAGCTCGT
>DWDT01003326.1:0-12449 GCA_018245595.1 Microceris scylla | reverse complement strand
ACTGGGTCCATCTCAAAGTACACAAGTTCGCCCCCCGTGAGCGCAATCACAACTTGCCGTTGATTGACGGCGCATTTCACTATCGATTTCTTTCCCGGCGCTTTCCACTCGTTCACTCTTTTATCAGCGCGAATGTGGCGAATACCATCAGGGTAAACTTGTACCAGGGCATCATTGCCCAGAGCGTGACAGCTTAAGGTCGGTGTTGTTCCCAAGAAACCAGAATCTGTCACTTCTTCGACGGTTTCACCAATTGAGAGGACAAGGGTGGCATTTACGAATGAGACAATGATGTATGAATCATACTCCTCTGAAACCAAAAGAGAAAAATAAAGCTAGAATGGAATAGATTGTCAACTTTCTACAATTATATTGTCTTCATATGATGACAGCCTCCATTGAAGCAATTGAAGTCACCGATGCCTACCTTTGGTTCTGTGAGGTGAGCAAGTCTATTTGTTCATCGCCGGAGAGATTCTGAAAAGAAAAACCACTGGTGTTTATGTATGACAAACAGCCAGGGTTTTATTAGTAATTTGTTGATAAAAAGGAGTATTAATGAGCGGTTATGGTAGTGTCACAATATATCAGCAACACAGACTAGGATTATAATTATTACACTCCTGAGAGTTCATCATGTGATAGACTTTTCAAAAATTTTGTAGGTGGTTAGTAATTGAAACTAAGCTGAAAGACAAGTTTCATGCTACATATTCTCACTTATAATTTTTATTTAAATCTTACAAATTTTTTTTAATTATCAATATACAATTGAAAACTTTTGTCTCAATATTTTTTTCTATTGACTGTGGCACCACTCCTTTTCACCAGTTATTACCTAATTAATTATATAACTAACATGGTTGGTTAGTATAAACTTACCATCTTTGTGACGTCTGACAGTCCACACAGCATTGGGTGAGCCTGGTAATTCTGACACAGCCATCTCCGCCACTTCTAAACCATGTCTCAGAGCTCGTAATGATGACCTTGGTCCTCGTCCACAAGCTAAATAAACTTGAGGGGTGTCTTCCCCAGTCAAATCAGCTACATGGCATGCTGGAAATTGAAAAATAGAATATTAACCAACTACAAGAAGAGTATTCAAAAATATAATTAATTATCAACAGAATAATAATTGTGACACAAATTTCTACATGAAACATCAGTATGGATTTGACATTACTTGAGTGAGCTAAGATGTTTCACTTAATTCTGACCATGTGCAGCTCCTAAACAAATATTTCATATCAAAATTACAATGAAAGAGAAGTAATAAAATATATTAAAATAATTTACCTAATATTGGTGATAAGGAGTCCAGTTCATCAACAAGCACTAAATTCCTAAGTGATCTGGGAGCAAAGAAAAATGTATCTCCCTCTTCCAAAGGCATTGCCGAGCTGAACTCTGGTTCATCATCTTCGTCTCCCAAGTGAGCAATCTGATAGAGAAAACTGAAAGCATAATAATTTGTTAGGCACTAAAGAAATAACATGTTAATGACGTATTTGTTATTTATTATATTAAATTTCAGTAACTATTAGAAAACATTTGAATATTTGTTAATCTCTCATCAGTGTGAACTCAACCCATGAAATAGGAAGGACCTTGGTTCAGAGATTACTTATCTAGCATGCTATTGAAGTATGTAATTGAAACATGTCCAATGACACTCTGTTACATGCATCTAGCATATTTTTAATAAAATACCTAAACAATAGTCTATGGGCTGCCTAATTGGTCAAGTGGTTACAAGCACAACTGCCAACTGGGAGGTCCTGGGTTCAAATCCCGGGTTGGGCACTATTTCAGGTCAAGTCGGGATTCTTCTAATTCAAATTTCTAGTAATGATTCTGAATCTAGATCTGTGCCCGATGTATGGCAATAAGCTTGTCACCTATTCCATAGGATTTTAACATAACATGAAATATGCGAGTGTACTACACTCCTCTGCCAACCTCTTCAGGGATTAAGGGTGTGACATAACTTTAACAACAGTCTATGAATCTATTTTAGAAAATGTAATAAAATGGAGTATTTATTGATTTGATACTTCACAAATAGGTAAATACGTACTGGTTGCCAAATTCACAGGCCACAAATAGAAACCCAGTTTTGAGAACACACATTGATGTAGCTACTGGCACCGTATCAAAATATTTCAATTTTATTTCTGTAACCATATCTTCATCTGTTTCTATGGTGATTTTAAAAATATCTCCCTGTTCTGTTTGAGCTAGGAAGAAAAACATTGACTTTGTTTTGTGTGTTGCAGAACACACAAATATCATGCCTCTTTCTGGGTCATCTAAGTCATTACGTCTTCGAGGTATAGGACATCTTATGTCATGTTGATCACCGAGATTCTTGTAAGTGAGATAATTTTCAGAGCAAATTAATACACCAGATGGTCCGTCATTACCACCAGGCACAGTAATCAGGAAATTTGCATGTTCCTCCAATGGTTCAGAATATTTTCTTACAACATGGTTTAACCCCAGATCTAATTCATAAAAGGTCAATGTCTGTTGAGTCTTTTGAGCTGCCTCACCTAAAATAAAGTGGTATATTTAGATTTAATAATTAACAATGAAAATGTGTGTAACATTATAAAAACATAATTCATAAAGAGAGGATTTGACGTCACTGTCAATCAGAAACACGGACCTCAGAATAATCATTTTATTTGACTTTTTTCATAAAGACCCTCATAAAGTACAGCTTTCATAAAGTAATTTCAACAGAAAATTAATTTAAAAAATTTCATTACCTGTGGGATCAGAATCGGCTTCTTCATAATCAATTTCCAAACAAGCAAACATAGGATTTTCAAAACCAACATCAACACCGACCATGTGATACACAAGTGTGTTTGATTTGTGAGCTTCTAATGGTGATGAAATAGTCAACCTAGCCTCAGCATCTCTATTCAGAATATATACGAGTTTCTGTTTTTCAATTGCACCTAAAAAAAATTATCAATTTTTCTTTTTATTATTTATTTGACTTGTAACAAGAAGAAAACATTGGCAAGTTTTTTTCACTATATTTTTAAGAATTATCTTAAATGCAAACAATCAAAATAAAAGCTGCATAGCAGCACAGAATTAATAAAAATTAAATATCAGTAACAAATGTCAAAATATAAATTGTAAAAATGTTGCACTGTTTTCTGTAATATTCGTACAAAGTTAAACTAGTTCTTACCGATCATAACAGCTCTTCCCTTGGGATCGATAGCTAAATATTGCCCCGGCACAATCCTTCTGCAACCAGATTTTCCAAATGTTTCTTGATGTACCTTTTCTAGAATATTTTTGGCCGGGATATATTCTAGAATAACTATACGGCCGGAATCTGATCCAACTACTATGTAATCTGTAAAGCGGTAAAATCGTTAGCCAAAACATATTAGTCAATAGCTTAATTTTATTGTGGTTAATAAAAGAAATGTCCCAGAACTACGAACATCCCGGCAAATATAAAAATAAAACCGAGAGCGACGCGTTGGTCTACTCTATGCATTTTTGTTACACCGTACTTCCATAGCTTTGGAAGCATGGCAGCAAGAGAATGCAAATGATACTATTTATAATAAAATGTTAAAGTTAACTGGGGTGTGGTTAACCACGTTATCACGTGGTCAACGAATTATCATTGAAAAAATACCGAAACCACGTGCAAGTAAATGAGGTTATGTACCTTTTGTGCCGCCGGTAAGCCGAAACGACATCATGGAACGAATGACACCGAATATTTCAACTTTCATCAATGTATGAACCTTCCCAGTGTTGGGATCAGGACGTAGTAGTTCTAGAATTTTCCCACGTGAGATCACGATTTCTTGTTGCTTAGTGCCAGAGAAATTCCCATGCACAGCGTGTGTAATGGCTGTGGAGCCTTGTAGCGTCAGGTTGTAGAGATACATATTAATTCGGATTTATTTACTCTAAAACAAAAATTACATGCGATTAATAACTTAAATTACGAATACTTACTGCTTCCTTTACATGAAAAAGTATTGTCAAGCTCGTAACTGACGAAAACAGAGGTAGTCATGTGCTTTCGAATGGGTGAGCTTCTTAATAGTATAGCACTCATAAAACGACCACCATAGATATTTAACCCATTGTGGAGATACCTAGTGCAAATATTCCTAAATATAACTTCATACTCGAATGCTTTATTTTGTAGATACTTACTTACGTGAAATAAAGAGCCGATCCCTGCGATACTGCACGATTACTATTCTTCTTTTCTTGAACACTCCAATACAAAATGGCCGCGTCGCCTGCGTCTCTTGACAGCCGGCTAATGCGTCCCTCCGGCTCCGACGCGCCGCAATCAAGTGCATTTTTCAACTTGCGAATGGCGGAAGAACGTCTGTAAAACCAACCAATCAAAATAGGGTATATATATGACAAGTCCGCTTGGTTATATAGCTTTAGTGTTGCCATTAAAAGGACAAAGTTATATTTTAAATATAAACGTTCTAGATGGTATAGTTTAGTATTTACTATTCGCCGCCAGATGGCGTTTATTTTAGGCGTATGTTCTACTAATGCCCTCTAGGTGGCGCTACATTCCGTTATTTTGGTAAGAGATGGTTCTTGCTGGGTCACTGAAGTTAGCTCCTCAAATTTTTTTTTTCTATTTTCGACTTTTTTTTCTATTAATTCGTTTGTTCATCGTTTGTTCTCAATTGTTCGCTGTTAATAATTGTTAATTCTCCATTCATTTATTTAAAAAATATATTAAAAATAAACTTACAAGTTAGCCCTCCTATTGCAATTTTTAATGATTTTCCGTCAATAATGACTTGTAAATATTTCTTTTAGATTGTTCGTGCATAAAATACGTTTGTTCTCTTTCGAACTTACACATTATTTGTTTAATTAACTATTTTAATTAGTTGAATATTGTATCCAAAATAGGTGTGCTGCGGACGCGTCAACTGTAACCTAGGAAGCAGGATTTATGTACTAAAGGATTATAAGTACTAAAAAATAAGCCATTTTATTTCTATTAGCTGAATGACGATTCGTATTTCCAACTTTTCTACTATACCTATATAATCGTCAAACCATTTCTTGTTCCACTGATGGATATGGATCTTCTCGCAAAATAAGAAATTAAGCCCGTAGATAGACGTACCAAATTCAAAATGGATGAACGAAAGGCTCCAGCTTTATTTAGTGTTACTGGTCCGACCTTAATCACGTTTAAGTTAACACAAATACCTATAATTTGTTTTTGTAGGAAAGTTCTTGACTTTAAAATTTAAGACTATATAGATAATTTTATACCCAGATACATAAGGAATACCCATGTTCAGCACATAATTAATATTTCTTCTCAATCGGAACTGAATCCGCAAGTCCTCATGTTAGTTAATTACATTGTCCATTGGACCAAAAAGACAAGGTAACATTGGCAGCACTTCTGTTTACCAGCAATGATGCTCTTTTAGATTAGAAATCTGAAATAAAATATATTTATAAAGTTTAAAATACTATTGAGTTTTTTATTAGGTGAAAGCAAAAAAAAAATAAAATTCCATAAAATGTTCACGGAAACATCTTATATATTTTTCGAAATCAAGACAATGATTACCTCTTTAGTTATTTTACAACGATGACGACAAACTCAAACCGTCAAATACTTATAATCTAATGACACTGTGGGCGAACACCTGAACAGTGTGCCTCAACATTCCAGTGTGCGCTTATTTGTATGTGTACGTTTTGAAAGAGCTTTGCCCCATTGTGGTGTCTTTTAATTCTATTTTGTGGGCGCGCGGCGCGGCTCACAATGTATCTGTGCCTGCGCACCTGAGTATTCGGGCCCATTTTACTTTGAGACACCGCGTTCTTTATTGGCGTCATCGGTCGACAACATCTCCGATATATATTTAGTAACAGATTTCGATATCGTTTTTTTATTTCAATCATTTCCAGTTCAACTATTCCACTTAGCCATTCTAGACACGAAAGATTTGGTGTAATATTGAAAATACGAATTTTAATTTAACTTTAACTTATGTCATTAACAGTTGTCTTAAAATAGATAGTTATTATGAATATTTTTAACGTATTTCCGTTTTAGGTTCATACGTACTCGACTACTTGTTACGCGCAGTAAAAATGCTCGTAAAATGTTATTAACAGACTGTTTTTAATTTAGAGACCATTCGAAGTCATATTGAACAGTTTTAAATTAATATATACATATTATAATTTGATATTAAACCAATCGCAATAACTAACATTTAAATGTTGTTTTGTTTTAAACATAGAGAGAGAGAGAGAGAAATTATGAATTATAATTAATGAAGTAATTAATATGCATTAAAATGCTTAATGTATAACTTGTGTACATTTTCATTAAAATTAAATGCGGTGTATTTATTTATTGCGTTTGAATTATTGTTTTCTTATGAATATTAAAACAGATAGGCAATAACAGTGCGTTTTATACGGGCTAAGATTACTTTATATGTCAATTCGATTTCCAAACGTAATTTACGACGAAGTATTTATTTTTAGTTCAATTTTTATAATTCAATAGCTACGTTCCTCTGTACAGTAGTATTAATAAATTGAATTTTAATAATGGTTTTAGGTAGGACACCTATATATCAATCCATTGTTTAACAACGCGTCAGCACACAATTTCGGTGAAAATAAAATCACTTACAAAGTCTCTTGTAATGTTTTTGTATCGTATTAATATATATATATAGGTACAGACATGGCTCAAACCTTTTATAATGGACATATAATTTCGAAATAAGAATCATTCCTTATTTTTTTGTTGGCTATATTCATTGTAGGATGTTTTTATACAGGTATGTATGTATGTATGTATGTATGTATGTATGTATGTATGTATGTACAAGTATGCACATTAGCGGGCACGATTGTCGTGTACCAGAGGTTCATGAATCATGGTCTGCGGAGGCGGCGATGCACGTGTGCTCTGTTCCAAGGTATTACATGTGCGAAAAAATTTAATATCCATATATATAGCTACTATGCATTAATATGAAAATTTCAACATAGAACGGAAAATTTTTAATTTATGTAAACATGACACAGGTATATTTAAGCAACACCTGTATAAATAAATAGTCGACCCATTATAATTCCACTGTTGGAATATGGGTCTCCTCTCATATTGAGAGGGTTAAGGCCATAGTCTGCCACATTGGCCAAGTGCGGGTTGGCAGACTTCACACACCTTAGAATTATTTTTTTTAATTCCAAGGTGTGTATGTTTCCTCGCAATGTATTCCTTCACCGTTAGCAAGTGATATTTAAATTTAAAACACACTTTTGTAAAGCGGTGCGTGCCATAGATTTGAACCTAGCACGCCCGGAATGGGGGGCCGATTTCTCAACCACTAGGCTATCACTCTATTCTTTAGTGGGACAAGAACCGAACGTAAATGGTAAATCGTAGGGCTGTACTAAACTCCTCTATGTACCTCTTCAGTGACATACAGGCTTGATATTCATCATCATCCATCACCGGTCTATCATCATGATCCTATCTCAGTTCGCTGCTCTACAAATAAGTGCCCCCAATAAGTGCCATCGCGCCCTGTCCTCGGCTTGTCGCATCCAGCACTTGCCTGCAGCCTTTATAATAAACGTAATATCCAGCCTTATCTGTGAAAGGCTTGATATTAGGTTTTATAATTTAAGCATCAGGATTGTAATTCTAATAAAAATAGGTTTTCGGCAACCGCAGTCTCATTAATTTGCGGCAGTGATGGGCGCAATTAGTTATTTATGTAATCTAATTATATTAATAATAGAATTATAAGATTATTTAATTACAATGTAATTGAGATACATAGTAATCGATTACATTGTAATTAAAATTACTTTATATGTGGAATGTAACCGATTACAATGTATTTAATTACCAAAATATTCGATTACAATATAACTTAATTACTTCGTATTCAATTACATTGTAATCTTAACTTTGAGTGTTGAATGCTATTTGCTTTATTTATAATTTTATACACTTAGTAAATATGTTGGTGTATCTATTCGTATTAAAATATGATTATATTCTACGCTAATGTGTTAAATTTTGGTGTTTAGTAATGTTTAAAAAAATCTAATTAACAATCTAATTACATTATAACAGAGAATATAAATAATCTGTCACAATGTAATTAGATTGACTTGCAATTAAATTACTTTGTAAATAATTACAATAAGTACTTATTGTAATTAGTTACTTTAAGTAATCTGTTCCAAAGTATTTTAATTACTAAATACAATGTAACTGTAATTTGTAATTGTTAATCTAGTTACTTTTTGCCCATCACTGGCTTCGCGGTCCGGCTCATAAGTAGCTACTTAAAATAGTACCATAATTGTAGTCCATGTCCACGATATCCATCTGCAGAAATTATAATAATGCTTAGTGCTTCCTATTTAATTAAGTTTATTTTGTTTGTAAATATTATAATTTATCCTTAATTATTTCTCCTAAATTGTAAATAAAAAATATTTAATACCTTCCTCATTTTTTTTATTACCGTCTAATTATCATAATTAATAAAAGATTATTGTCTAAGTATAAGTATATGTGAGAGTTGATATGAAGAAATTATATCTGAATCTTCAGTGTAAAGAGCCGGGTGGCGCAAATTTCACTTTCGATTTTGTCACTTCACTTTTGAACTGTATCTTTTCATTGTAAAGAATATCGATACTACGAAATGTCTATATTATACGTATTATATGATATGACTTTTTTATGGGGTTCCAAACACTATCTCAGGAGTCCAAGGCAACCTCACCTGTTATAACAGACAAGGCTCTGGCGACCGCCTGACTGCGGAATAGCGCAGCCTAAATGCCCTGGCTGCCGACGGGCAACAGCGCTGGCAGTTGCAAAGCTGTGCCCTGCGATCTCCAACCCGTGCACCCAGTGTGTTTATTACAGGTCAATCAAGGGTGATGGAGAGAATAGCTGCCTAAATAAATCATGCCTGTATTTTCTGGAACAAACAGGCAGGTAATTGTACTACTCCCTTTTTATCGATTATATAATACGTTGCATGAACCAGGCAGTGAGACTATTGTCATATACTAGGCATCAATTCAGGCTCCTAACTACTACTAGACATTTCGTGGTACAAGCAGCCAAAGTCATCTAAAACGAATCAGGAATCGTACCTAGGACTACTAGGCTAGCGGCCGGACTTGCAACTACGCCAACGAGGCAGTCAATGAAATAAAATATATGTAAAACAAATATCAGAGGTACACACATATTCGTATCTTCAATTAACATGTAGAAATAAACAAAATATTTTGATGTTCTTGCATCAGTCGCATGTTAATCTTGTTACAGAATCGAAGTATAAGTACCGTTGGTAGGTTTCGAAATTTATAATTGAACACTGTCGTATCATTGTAAGGTAAATACACACAGACCGACTGGAGTATCTCATTATACTTTACGAGGTAAATGAACGTAGGATCATGGATTTATCGTATTTATTTAAGAATATGTGTTTAGACAGTGTTAGAGTTCGCCCACTGATCGATATTTGATATATAGTTTTAATGGCTTAAGACTATTTCTCTAAAGATTATGCATTTTAAATCTTAGTTCAGGTATTAATGTAATATACATACATATATGGACATATAAATCATTTAAGTGGAACTGCAAATATAAATGTTTTGTACTTAGGTATATTGGAGATGTTATTCAACCACTTAGCAATAGTACGAAAATGTGACTTCATTATAAACCAAATATGTATAGTAGGTACCGGTGGCAGAAACCAACCCCTTTCCATGCGAAACGGGCTAAGGGCTAACTACTTTACTTATTTCGCACCAATTTACTTATATAGAAAATATTATACCTATTTAATTTTTATTAATTTAAAAACATTGTTCGTCTTAAAAAATAATTTTAACTTTGTTATAAATAACAGATGAATACGAAAAAAATACAAAATTACCATCGTTTAATTTGTTGTCACACAAAAATGTCACATCTATAACAGTGTCACGGTTGTATGTATGCACACGGGGTGTAATGTCTAGTACGGTCGCGGCGGTGTTGCCAGCACGCGGCGCGGCGTTCAGCGCTGGCGGACTCATTGCCACTGTCAGCGCTCCACTCACTGACACAACCGAAACAGCTCTAGCGACACTCCCGCCGAAAGGATTGGATAATATTATTGTTGATCATTGCTTTGGTCGAAATTGCTCCTAACGTTCGGACGCTAACATTATGAGTTTTGTGGTTTGTCTAATAACTTCTTACATGTTTGGTATAATAGCCGCTCTCAATGTTCGATTTTCGATACGATTTTAATTATTAGTGTGAATAATTGTGTTATTGTGTTTGTATATGTATCATATACAGAGCTTATGTAGACTCATGGCTTCAAATAGTCTAAACAAAGGACTGTGTGTGTGTACCATGTGTAGTATATAAAATTACCTTCCAAATAAACGTTGTACCTAAATGTTTATCAGGACAGCTGGACAGCCCAAAGACATTCTAACGTAACATCACGCGTGTAATCCCCAAAGGGGTAGGAGAGGAGGAGAAGACATTCTATACAATAACAATAACAACATACAACAAAATACATACATAATAAAACCAGTCACAAAAAAATGTATGTATTAAACAATCACACAAGCAATCTAGAAATTTGTATATAATTATTGATAAGCCTTTGAAATTTGTATGTAGTACAGAATAGGCCTCAACTAAAAACATAATCTTTTCTTCTTAAAGGTTAAGGTACAACATTGCGTGCAGGAAATGGGAATCAGGACGTGGGAGTCTTATCACATATTCATGTTTGTGTACATTTGAGAGAAGTAGGTATATATGAAGGTATACATATATGTGACTATCAATATTATAACCGTATCACGGTTTTATCGTATTATAGTACAACGAAGATTATGTCAAATAATAGGATTATTATTTGACCAAATTGCTTAGTTTGGAGAAAATAACTTCCTGTCAACGATCGAAAGTGACTTTCACCTCGTTTGTCTTATTTTTAACATTGTGTAAGTCGTGGCACTACACAATGGTTGTTTTGCCTTATTTTCGATGTTACGTAAGAACTGTCATCTATAGCGTGAAATTGTACGAATGATGTCGTTTGCGGTTGAAACTCGAATGTTTGTGCCTGAATAATAATAAAGATCAATTTGTTATTTCATGATTTTTATTCTTTTTATTAAAAATGGTTAAAGTTTATTGAAAATATTGGGAACATCAGGGAGTTCGTGAAAAATAAAATTGTAACATTCTTCGAATGAACGGCAAATAGACTTTGCAGTCAGTTTGCAGTTCCGATGCAGATATGTCAACAGCACAATAACTGCGTTCGAACTGTAATTTTTCTACTGGCATGTAGTTCTTATGCAGTCCAGAATTTACAGTTTACTATAGGTACACTGTTGTAAAATTACACCAGGTTCTTTACGGGATAGACAGAGAACCAGGTACCAAGTATATCTATCCTATCTACTATGTATATTCATCACACATAATACACGCACACGTTAACGGAAAAATTATAGTACATATTACACTAGTTCCACTTTTTATGACCTTTATAATCCATAAAAGTACAGTAGGTATTCAAATAAACATACACGCGTAACAATAAACTTTTTCCCTACAATGCTTAGATGCTCTTTTATAATGTTGACCTTTATCAAGGTAATTTCATGACCTTGATTCTAGTCTGGTTGATTACGGCGCAAGGGATAATATACGTCCATTTTGAAGTAACAAGACGCTTCTTCTTATTTAAAATGTCTTCGTTATTATTATGTTGTCTCAAAAATAGGGGTGAGTACATCAACGGAGTGATAAATGTAGGAAAAACAGGTCAGTTTATAAGAATAGGGACATGTGGCACGCATATTAATTATCATCATTTTTCCAAACATGGTATATTTTTTATTATTAGCAACATTAATTCTGTTAATAAGTAAAGGGATTTCGAGCAAAGAATGCAGTTAAGAGACGTTATTGGTAGGCACCTATTACGTGTTTAAATCGTCTTATAACCTAATTCCTTTTATAGATAGTCCTAAAATTATCAGTAAGAGTTAAAAATTCAATATATTAATTTTGTAAAATACATATATTCTTAGTCTGGCCATAAATACTGTAATAATTAAAAATAAAAAAACATTACTTTTGAATTTGATATCTGCCATTTTTATACGATTTTTTTGTTGAGTTTTTCATATTTTCGCGCCAATATATTGTAAAATATTTTGTGATATTAAAATGGGGTGGGGTGATAAAGAGAATCGAATTGCTGTGATTGCATTACATAAAGTAGTTATGGTGCCAAATACAATTTTTAAAATCCTCCATACGCTTGATATTAGTCAAATGTTTGTTGTGTACCGGAATA